>ML849766.1:0-16843 GCA_009831015.1 Picea engelmannii
ATATAAATAGTTTACCATAGATTTTCATTATTTTATTATATATTAAGATTTTTATTAAAAAATATTAAAAAACTTTTATTGAAAAAAACTATCCCCTTTGACATATCTTTTAACATCATCCATCAAATCCTCCCATCTTATATTCATTCTCATAGATGAATAGTCCAATAAAAAGATCCTTTTATCTACATTTAACCATGACTTTATCCATATGCTAACTAAATATATATATACAACTTGTTAAATAGACATATTCCATTAACTATTCATGGATAATAATAATATAATCATCTTATCTTTAAGCATTCTATCTACTTCTAATTGCTTTGTACACTCTTTTTCAACTTTGGAGATATAGTAATTGATATTATTAGTAACAATCATATTAATATTTTTAATGTGTTTGTATATGTAGATAAACATATATTTAGCACACTAATAATAATTATACGCCTATCAATCTATAAAAACACATTAATAATATTAATGTGATTATTGCTAGTAACACATAAACATATTTTCTAATAATAATTTTTTTATTAATAATTAATCAATATAATTAACATAACTAATATGTAACATTATACTATAATGTTATATTACATTAACAAAATTTATACACAACTTTAAAATTAAAAATTAAATAATTTCTAATAATGAAAAGTTTATTATTAATTAATCAAGATAACTAATATATAACATTATCTTATAATGTTATATTACATTAACTATTAATTATATGTATTAAATTATAACATTATTATTATTGAATAGATATCTCATTAAGATAAGATTAATGATAATGATTAGTGTTCATTGAAACTAAATTTATATAATATTCCAATATTTATATAATTATTAAATTTGTATTATATTAACTTATATTAATGTAAGATGATCCATGAAACTAAAGGAAATTACTCATCAAAACTATATATTTATATTAATTTATATTAATATAATATATGTACTAACTAATATTAATAACATTTATACATAGCTTTATAATTAATTTCTAATAATGAAAAAATATTATTAATTAATCAATATAACTAACATAAATAATATATAACATTATACTGTAATGTTATATTACACTATGTTGAAGATAATGCTTCCATTAATGGAATGTGCTGCGTTTAGAGTTGGTTTGGGATATTGTAGGAGATTGTTGAGATATTCTCTGAACCTCCATATCCATGTTTAGAATAAGTTGGATCTAAGATCAACTATATAAATGTGAGGTAATTGAATTCTAGTGTGTAATACTAAAATTGTTTTGGTGTGCAATCCATTTTTTAACTTGGTATCAAAGTAGGTTATGCTTTGGGTAACTCCCTCATGGGAGGCCTAGGTATGTGTGAAGAGTGTGGTTTTTTGTGCATAAAGGATGCACGTGGTGTAGGTGGAGATATTGCCACCCAGTCAAAGAAGGGAGAGAAGTCGCCTACCTGTGTGAAGATTATTTATGTGTTGCATTTTTTTTTATGCTAAGAGAGCCTGTGTGGAGGTGTGTTAAAGAGCCTGTGGAAGAGACTCTACGAATAGAAGATGAGTTGCATGTGTCTCATAGTCCAGTGATTGAAATTGAAATATAATAGAGTGCCAGAACATTTATATCTCGCACGAAGGAGATACGTTGGAGACATTCCACCTTCCTTGTAGTGATCAGCCAATGGGTCTCCAATCTGACCGTGTTACATACACGATCATGCCTTACATGTGCTATCAATGTCCTTGAAATTACATTTCTGGTATTCATCCCGCAACAGTCATATCATGTAAACCATCAACAAGAAAATTTTCATGCACTCGATCGAAAATTCACTAGAGCCATGGCCAAATCTTCTACAATGAACATGGAATTCAATGGGTTGCAGCTTAATGTGTGGTGGCAGATTTGTTTTCTATATTAGTAATGTTTTGTTTGTTGCATATGTGATGAAGGTCACATGTATGATTAACTTCTGGATACATTCAATATCTAGAGTACTCTCCTAGATCACTGTCGGATTCAACAAGCTATGTGTTCAATAGATGGAAGTATCTCCATAGAATGGTCCAGTTACTTGGCTGCTTGCCTGACAAACTCAACGAGCTATGTACTTTGTTAGAGTAAAGTATGTTAATATTGTTAATCATTACAATTACGTCATGATGGTCAGAAGCATTTTTTTATCTTAAATGAATCGAGAGGGAAGCTTGAAGTTGTGGATCAGAAAGAGCATAAACCAAGAGATTTCAAAGTGGGTAGGAGTGTTGATGAAGACCAAATCAGAAAAAGAAAAAGTTTAGTTTTGTGATTTTTGTTTTCTGTTTGTACTGTAAGCATTAAAGGGGGGTATTAGAGATAATTCTTCCATTAATGCTATGTGTTGAGTTTAGAGTTGGTTTGGGATATTGTAGGAGATTGTTGAGATGTTCTCTCAACCTTCATATCCATGTTTAGAATAAGTTGGATCTAAGACCAACTATATAAATGTGATGTAATTAAATAGTAGTGTGTAATATGAAAATAGTTTTGGTGTGCAGTCTGTTTTTTAACTCATTAACTATTAATTATATGTATCAACTTATAACATTATTATTGATTAATAGATTTATTATTAAGATAAGATTAATGATAACAATTAATGTTCATTGAGACTAAATGTATATAATTTTCCAACATTATATAATTATTATATTTCTATTAAACTTTTATTATATTAACTTATATTAATGTAAGATGATCCATAAAAACATGAAATTAAAGGAAATTACTCATCAAGATCACTTTCTCTTAATTTATATTAACATAATATATGTACTAACTTATATTAATACAGTTTTTACAAAACTTTATTATTAATGAATAAAGATATATTAAAATTAATGATAATGATTTTTTTCACATTTATATAATTATATTATATTTATATCAAAGTTATATTATATTAACTTAAATTAATGTTTGTATTAATTTATAATAATATAATATATGTAATATAATTTTTATGATGTCACATTGTGACAATTGTAAATATTATTGTCACATAAATGACTATGTCATATTGCAACGTTTATCAAATGTCATGTAACATTGCGATGTTCATTAACGGTTTTGTTGCATTGTCATGTCATGGAATGTGATGTCACATTGTGACATTCATTAAGAGTTTTTCCGCATTGCAACATTCATGAAGGGTTATGTTACGCTGTGACATTCTTCATTGGTGATGTCATATTGTGACATTCATTTTGGCTTACTTTATTATTAATAACATTCATTTTTCCATGTTAATGGCAATGTTAGATTGTGACATTCATCAAATGTCTTGTCATATTACAATGTTCATTAAGGGTTTTGTCGCATTGTGATGTTAATAAAATGTGATGTCACATTGTGACATTTATACATATTTTTTTACATTGTGATATTCATCAATGATTATGTTGGAATGTGACATTCATAAATGATTATTTCATATTATGACATACATACTGCCACGTAAATGGCTGTCATATTGACATGTTCATAAAATTTCATGTCACATTGCAATGTTCATTAAGGGTTTTGTTGGATTTTCACGTTCATCAAATGTGATGTCATAGTGTGACATTCATTAATTGTTTTGTCGCATTGTCACATTCATGAAGGGTTATGTTGGGTTGTGACATTCTTCAATGGTGATGACAAATTATGACATTCATTTTGGCTTATTTGTGTCTTGAATTGTTGCATTGCTTCATATTTAAGTTGCATTGTAGTACTGTTGAAGGTTTATGTTGCATTGCGACTTTCCTTTATGGTGATTTCAGATTGTAGGATTTATCTTGCCACATTAATGGCTATGTCAGATTGCGACATTAATCAAATGTCCTATCACATTGCAATCTTCATTAAGGGTTTTGTTGCATTGTGATGTTAATGAAATGTCATGTCACATTATGACATTCATAAAGAATTATGTTAGATTGTGACATTCATGAATGATTATGTTGGATTGTGACATTCGTTTTGTCTTACTTTATGTTAAATTGCTACATTTTGTAATATTTATGTTGCATTGTAACGTTCATATTGCCACGTTAATGACAATGATGGATTACGACATTCATCAAAGGTCCTTTCATTTTATAATGTTCATTAAGGGTTTTTATGGCATTGTGACATTAATGAAATGTGATGTCACATTTTGTCATACATAAATATTTTTGTCACATTTCGACATTCATTAATGATTATGTTGGAATGTGACATTCATAAATGGTTATTTCAAATTATGACATCCATATTTCCATGTAAATGGCTATGTCATATTGCAGTGTTCATCAAATGTCATGTCACATTGCGATATTCATTAAGGGTTTTGTTGGATTGTCACGTTCATAAAATGCGATGTCACATTGTGGCATTCATTAAGTGTTTTGTCGCATTGCAACATTCATGAAGGGTTATGTTGGCTTGTGACATTCTTGATTGGTGATGATAGATTGTGACATTCATTTTGGGTTACTTTATGTTAAATTGTTGCATTGCAATGTTCTTGAAGGTGTATGTTGCATTGCGACTTTGCTTTATGGTTATTTCAGATTGTACCATTTATCTTGCCACGTTAACAGCTATGTCAGATTGCAACATTCACCAAATGTCCTGTCACATTACAAGCTTCATTAAGGGTTTTGTTTCCTTGTGATGTTAATGCAATGTGATGTCGCATTGTCACATTCATAAAGAATTTTTTTTCAGATTGTGACATTCATCAATGATTATGTTGGATTCTGACATTCTTAAATGGTTATTATGGATTCTGACATTCTTAAATGGTTATTATGGATTCTGACATCCATCCATATTTCCACGTAAATGGATATGTCATATTGCGACGTTCATTAAGGGTTTTGTTGCATTGTTATGTTAATGGAATGTCATGTCACATAATGACATTCATAAAGAATTGTGTCAGATTGTGACATTCATAGAGAATTATGTCAGATTTTGACATTCATTAATGATTATGTTGGATTGTGACATTCATTTTGGTTTACTTTATGTTAAATTTCTACATTTTTAAATATTTATGTTGCATTGTAACGTTTATCTTGCCATGTTAATGACAATGTCAAATTGCAACATTTATCAAATTTCCTGTCATTTTACAATGTTCATTAAGGGTTTTGTTGCATGTGACATCAATTAAATGTGATGTTACATTGTGACATTCACAAATATTTTTGTCACATTGCAACATTCATCAACGATTACATTGGAATGTGACATTCATAAATGGTTATTTCATATTATGACATCCATACTGCCACATAAATGGCTATGTCATATTGCGGTGTTCATCAAATGTCATGTCACATTGCGATGTTCATTAAGGTTTTTGTTGCATTGCCATGTTCATCAAATGCGATGTCACATTGTGACATTCATTAAGTGTTTTATTGCATTGCAAAATTCATGAAGGGTTATGTTGGCTTGTGACATTATTCAATGGCGATGATAGACTATGACCTTTATTTTGGCTTACTTTATGTTAAATTTCTACATTGCTTAATATTTATGTTGCATTGTAATGTTCTTGAAGGTGTATGTTGCATTGTGACTTTCCTTTATGGTTATGTTATGAACATAAATATACACATAAAATAGATATTAATAACATAATAATTAAATGATAATTATTAATAATGAAAGGACATGACTATTAGTTAAGGGAACCCCTGCGTGGGTATATAAACGAGCCCTCATTCTCAATTGTATCTCATATAATCTACTCATATTTTATACATTATTCCTACATGGATTATTATGTTATATTCCAAGTATTTTGGATAATTCTCATGTGAGCGAACTTTGTTCGTCTTAGGTTATTTCATATTGTACCATTTATCTTGCCACGTTAATGGCTATGTCAGATTGCGACATTCATCAAATGTTCTGTCATATTACAGTCTTCCGTAAGGATTTTGTTACATTGTGATGTTAATGCAATGTGATGTCACATTGTGACATTCATAAAGAATTTTTTCAGATTATGACATTCCTCAACGATTATGTTGGATTGTCACATTTGTAAATGATTATTACATATTCTGAAATCTATCCATATTTCCATGTAAATGACTATGTCATATTGCAACGCTCATCAAATTCCATGTCACATTGCAATTTTCATTAAGGGTTTTGTTGCATTGTCATTTTCATCAAATTTGAGGTCACATTATGATGTTCATTAAGGGTTTTGTTGCATTGTTGCATTCATGAATGTTTATGTTGGGTTGTGACATTATCCAATGCTTATCCAAGATTGTGACGTTCATTTTGTTTTACTTTATGTTAAATTTCTACATTCCTTAATATTTATGTTGCATTGCAAAGTTCATCAAGGGTTATGTTGCATTTTGGTTGTCCATGGTTAATCATATAGTAATATTATTAATACAAATCTTAAAAAATATTTAACATCTATAAAAAATGAAGTATATTGTAAAAGAAAACTATGGATCATAAATATAAAGAAGTTATAATATATATTTTTGTAACATAAATTGCATATATATGATTATATATGCAGACTTCGTCGTTATTTTGAATAGGGGGCAGAGTATGGAAATTTTGAATTTATTTTGAACAATAACTCACCATATTCTTTTTTCCTCAGAAAAAAGCGTAATTTTATTCATCCGAAGAGAACCAAATTACATTCTATAGGTGCCAAAGGCACGTCCCAGTTATGGGAAGAAAGATCCCAAAGGGACCAAAAAGAAACTGGCTAGAAAGTCTAGAGTAAAAAAAATAGATACAAGTGCTGAGAGAAACCCCTAAAAGTAGGGAAAACCTGATACAAAGAGCCCATCAAAAAAATAAAGCCCCAAATAGTGTTATCCAAACAGACCCTGGAGGTCGAAAGGACTAGGTTAGAGAGGTATGAGAACCTACACATCAACACCCAAATAGCATCAAAGGCGATGAAGTGCCCTACCAATAATAGTAATACGAAGAACTGCACACCCACTCCAAGGACCTCAAGGTGTACCATCCCCACTGCACGCCCAAGGAAAGGGCCTCAAAATTCTAGCATAACCTCGACCAGGTAGGAGAAGTATTTGACAACCACCAAAAGGAGCCAGATCTGAGCATACATCAAATCATGAACATCTGGAGAACCCAGAGGGAGGAAACACCATATAGGAGCAAAAAAATTAGAGACCTCTCCAATAGAAACATAGATCTGAGAAAGGGAACCCCGCATCTCCCCTGTATATTCTCCCAGAAGAAAAACCGCAACTTGAAATCACTGAGTCCGCACACAAAAAATACGCCCACGGAGAGGCTAAGCATTCAAAAATTTAGAGCTCTGAAAACTCGATCCCATAGAGAAAGAGTCTCGCCGCCATCCGGACCAACAACGAACCAAAGAGCGTAGATAATAGATGCAGATCACGAGAAAGAAGGATGATAGCTGCATATTGTGTGAAAGAAAGTCCCCAGTCTGTTAGCGTTAGAAGTCACTCCTGGATTGCGACAGGAGCAGAGCCCAATGCCCATCAGTTTATGTCAGGAATAAATTTAATGGGTGATCAAATGGGTAGAGACCCAGGAAGGTATCACTCTAACTCAGGGACCAGGCCCGGTATGTAAAGCACAAAGGAGGTCTTGATCTAACTTTCGTCAGTGAGTTGATTGTAAAATGAGCAGGTGGAAGACTTGGTGAGATGAGTGAGCAAGACTACCTCGGGCATCAGGCCTTTCAATAGCTTGAGGAAGAAAAGCTTAGAATACAAGATCCTCTTGGTTCTGAGTTTCGAGGAACTGAAGGGTGACTTGACTAGATCTTTTAATTCCAAATCATTCAGCGTTGAGAAAATACAATAACTGATTAGAAACAATGCAACTATTACAGTGATCCAACCTACATCATCCTATAACAGTGCAAATCGATTGGATCCTCCAATTCCGAGTTGTTCTAACACAGTGTAAACAAAGAGATGGAAAGAAGCTGACATTCATAAGGCAAGAAGTCTCAAGTGCCAATACATAACCAGAGTAACTAATGCTTCGTTAAAACTTTACAATCGGGAGCCTAGCTCAACCATCGATAGATTACAAAATGGTGAAAATGCCTACATATACTCAAAACAAAACAACAACAGTGAAAATCAGACACTGCATTAAAAACATTGCGTCTGCATGTCTTCTGGCAGTCCGCGCATGCAGACTTTGGACGATCGTGCACTTATGACATACGCAACCAGACTCCTAACTGTACTGCAGATGAATTGACATGCTTTTAATCCTTTGCTGGACTTTCCATTTATGGTGGAGACGATTTCTAACCACCTCCAACAACTTCAATATCTGCTTTCTTGGGATCAGGAACAATCTTGGTCAATTCTGCCCTCTAGGACGTGGAGGTCTCCTCATGGTGCCACCTGGATCAGCTGAATGGTCTAATGGATAGGGCTTGGAGGATCTGGCATGCTTGGTGTGGAAAGGGGAAAGGGATTGATCATGGAAACAACAGGGGTGAGACACATGGCAAGAAGAAGGGGCGAAGGTGACGAAATAAAATGGTAATGGGGGACACATTATTTATGGGAGGCTGATGTGGAAGGGAGTGAAACAGATGTCGGAGGACGAGGAGGGGCCAAAGTGAATGGGCCCCGTCACGTAGTCAAGTGGAGAACATATGGCAGGGGAGGAAGTGGTAGAGAAGGCGACACGATAGGAAGGGGCCCCTACATCAATACAACACCATTCCGGACCCCCCCCCCTTTATTAAAAGCAGAATGGCAGAGGGGGTCTAGAATTTCTTGAGCGTCGTCAATCTAGGCGCCTTAATCTCTACCATTTGAGAGATGCGTGCCCAATTCTGGACCCCCCCCGTTAAAGGCAGAATGGCGAGGGGGATCCGGAATGAAACCTCAGCCGCAGATCTAGGCGGGCAGATCTCAGCCGTCTGAAACTGCCTACTCATTAAAATGACGCGCCCACCCTCTAAACTTTGGAAAAATGGGTTTTCTGAATCTCTTTCTTTTCCCAAGGGGAAGCTTCTTTCAGGAGAGCACCCCCTACATGATTATGTGCTAACATTAGGCTCCATGGGGGACGTCACGCCCCCTGCGGGCTGTCGATAACTCTTTTGTAGTTTCAGTGCCTTGTTGTTGGGCTATGGAGCCACTATTTAAAACTTAAAGATAAAAGAAAAACAATATATACAATCACAGATGAGCCATGTGGGGCTCAAGAAAAACATCTTTTCAGGAAATGCCCATTCACATGGCCATTGAAAACTTCTTGATCCTTCAAATATCGCAACCTGTAGGTATTATTTGAAAATACTTTAGAGATTTTGAAGGGCCCGAACCATAGGGATTCAAATTTGCCATGTTTTCCCTTGTCTTGTTTAGGAGCATCCCATTTCAGCACCAAGTCTCTTATCTGAAACTCTTCCTTCTTGGACTTTTTTTCAAAAGCCTGCTTGATCTTTTGTTGATGGTCTTGAATTATGTTCATTACCTGCTCTCTGGCCTGCTGAACCTCTACCAGTTGATGAATTCTTCTGATCATATCATCAGGATCTTCTTGATAATCCTGGAAGAACTTTGCTACAGGAATGGCTAGCTGAGAAGGGAAAATATCTTCTGCTCCATAAACCAATTGGAAAGGGGAGATGCCTATAGATCTCTTTGTGGTCACTCGATCGGCCCATAGAGTGAATTTCAACTTTGAATCCCAGGCCTTTTTGTTGTCCTCCAATAGTCTTTTGATGATCCTTATTAGTCTTTTGTTGGAGGACTCTGCTAAACCATTTCCCTGGGGATAGTATGGGGTGGAGTGAATCAGTTGGATCCCGAATTGCTCACAGAACTTGGCTAACGACTCAGCCTTGAAAGAGGCTGCATTATCAGTGAAAATTTTGTTTGGGCAGCCAAATCTTGTGATGAGGTCTTCCATGAATCCAATGATTACCTTGTGGGAAGCACTCCTGGTGGGAATATATTCTATCCACTTAGTAAAGAAATCAGTGGTAGTTAGGATCCATCCATGCTGCCCACTGGAAGCAGGGTGGATTTCTCCAATAAAATCTAGGCCCCATTGATGGAAAGGTCCCGAAACAACTACAGGCTTTAAAGGCAGATATTTAAGTTGTTGATTTCCTAAAAATCTTTGGCATTTGATGCAGGCTCTGACCTTTCTGCATATGTCAGTGAATAACGTGGGCCAGTATTACCCAACCTTGAGGATTTTGTAGGCTGTGGTCTTCTAGAAATGATTCCCTCCACATAGGATGTTGTGAAATTCAACAATGATCCTGTCAGCCTCTTGTGGATTCATACATTTCAAAAGCACCCCTAGGGGTTCTTTCCAATATAAAACTTGATTGACAAGGCAGCATCTGACTGCTTTGATCTTCAAATCTCTTGCCTTGTTTCTTTGTAGGGCAACTGGAGGCCGCAACTCTTACAGAAAATATATGACATCCTTATACCAAGGACATCGAGCCAACGAGGGTTCTTCTTGAGGGTCTACATCAGACAATTGATCCTACTGATTTTCTGAGCATTCATCGATGAAACCTACCCCCAAAGCTTTGCAATTTGCTTCAGCCAACAACTTGGCTAAACCTTGAACTTTGATTAATTTGGTAGGCCTTATTTCCAAGTCAAACTCAAGGATCTTGGCTATCCACTTACTCCTCCTCCCATCTATATCAGGATGAATAAGAATGTCCTTAACAACGACAGAGGGGACATAGGCAATGATCTTCGACTGTAGGATATAGGTTCTAAAGGCTTTGAGAGCCTTTACCAGGGCATAGGCCTGCTTCTCCATAATGTCGTACCTGACCTTGGCATCCCTTAGGGCTCTACTAAAATAGGCAATAGGCTACTCTAGCCCAGCCTCGTTTGTCTGTAATAAAACAATAGCCATTGTGTCAGATGAGGCAAAGGAGAAAATAAGGAAATCCTTTGAGTAATCGGGATTGATAAGCATAGGAGCTTATGTCAAGGCCTTCTTTATCTGCTCAAAGGAATTTCGAGATTCATAGGTCCACCTCACTTCATTTTCCTTTCTCAACATGGTTGTTATAAGCTTTACCACCTCAGCAAATTTATAAACAAGCCTCCTTAGAAAATTAATCTTACCAAGGAAAGACTGGACTTCTTTCTTGGATCTTGGGATTGCCAAGGCTTGGATTGCTTCAACTTTTATAGGATCAATTTTGACTCCTTCTTCTGATACTATGTGGCCCAGTAACCTTCCCTCCTTCATGGAGAACGAAGATTTTTTGGGATTCAATGAGAGGCCAAAACTCCTGCATTTCAAAAAAAATTTCCTTAGATGACAACAGTGTTCTTTATCAGATTTGGAAAAGACTGTTATGTCGTCCAGATAGATGACCACAAACTTATCCTTTTCCCCAATGAAAGCTATGTCCATGGATCGTTGAAACGTTTCCCCTGCATTCATCAACCCAAAAGGCATTTTAGCATACATGAATGTGCCTCATGGAGTGGTAAATGCCATCTTTTCCCTATCCTCAGGCAGAATAGAGATTTGATTGTAGCCAGAGAAGCCATCAATCATGGAAATCCTAGATGCTCCTATTACCCTCTGCAATATATGTTCCATCTTTGGTAAGGGGTAATTGTCCTTTCGTGAGCTCATGTTCAGGTTTCTAAAATCTACACAGAGTCTAATTTATCCATCCTTCTTCCTTACAGGGACCAAGTTGGCCACCCACTCTGAATATCTCAATGGCACGATGATCTGGGCATGTAGCAACTTCTTCACTTCTCTCTCCATGATAGGCAACAACATAGGATTGATCTGTCTTAGCTTCTGCCTAAATGGCTTTGCCTCCTTTTTCAACGGGATTTTATGTCATAAGTTTTGAGATATTCATAGGTCCAGGCGAAAACATCAACAAACTCCCTCAATAGTTTAGCGTATTCATCCCTCTGTTCCTTTGTCAAACTCCTTGACAATTTGACAAACTTGGGTTCATTCTCGGTGCCAATGTTGCACTGAGTTGTATCGGCATCATCCTCTGAGATTTTCCCTTTTAATGCCACATCATTGCTATCAAAAATCCTTTCCAAAGGGACCAGTCCCCTTGGAATATGATTGTTGGGCAGCTGCACAATGTCATGCTCTGCAATCTTACTCAGAAAATTACCACCATCAATCTTTTCTTCAGAAATAGAGTCTTGGTCAATATGCATCTCTGAAAATTCTTCAATAGTCTCCAAGAATCTTTTGATCTCTAGATCATCCTCGAACACCTTCCAATGTTTGACATTGTCAGGTATGGAGGGCCTGTATTTTACTTCTACATCATATCTAAATTTAGGTGGCAAGGGCACTTTTAAATTGCTTGCTAATGTATCCAAGGAATCTGCCACTGTGTTATTATCTCTTGGAATGAAAGAAATATTAAATGCTGAGAAGAAACTGTCGATTAGGTCCCATACCTCATTTATGTAACTCCTGAGTCGAGGATGCTTGGCCTAATAAGTTCTTATGATCTGCTAGACTGCCAATTCTGCATCCCCGAACACTGCTACCTCCTGAATTCCCATTCCCTTTGCAGCTCTTAATCCTAGAACAAGAGCTTCATATTCTGCCACATTGTTGGTTGTTTCAAATTCTAGCTTGTATGACAGAGATATGGTTTCCTGAGCAGGTGACACAAAAAATACTCTGGCACCAGATCCTTCCCTGGAAGAGGCTGCATCAAAAAACATTTTCCAGACGAAGCTGATGGGGGAAGAAAATTCATGAGAAGTGGTGGGATTCTTTCTAAGTTTTAGAAGAGGCTCGGGGGCATTAGTGAGTTGCAGCAGACTGGAACCTAAATCAGTATCAAGGGAAAAGATAGGATGGTTGGTAGGATTGGCTTTGTCACTGATTATATAGGCCAGCTGGGCTTCTTTGTATAGTCTCCTATGTTCCCCTCCAAACACTGGAATAGTAGCATAGGTTAGGTCTATCTGTAGAGTCCCCCCCAGTCTTTTTATCCAAGTTCTCGATAACAACATACCAAACTTGGGGGGGTCATCAACCACTACAATGTCCATGACCACACTTTTCATGGGCAATTGAAACAAGGTCACGACTACATTTTTTATGACTCCTAGGCATTGAAATTTCCTAGAGTCAAAGGAATAGAGGTCATGATAGGCTATGGTGACTTCTAGTCCTAATTCTTCCATGATAGTTTTGGGAATGAGGATGTGGGAAGCCCCTGAATCCATCAAACAATTGTGTATAACCTTGTCATGTATGTTCAAGGATGTGTAGAAGGGAGGGGATGAATCGTTCTTGTCTTCTACCATAGGACCTAGAATGACTGCATGCTTTTCTTCTTGCAAATTGATGGAGTCTGTGGGAAGGCATGAGGCTTCAGACTGTAATAGCTCGAAGAGGCATTTTTTGAACACTTCATGTTTGATCAGTTCGGAGAGGGGCACAGGGATTCTAATTTTCTGAACTTCATGCTCAAAGTTAAAAGAAGATGTAAGCTTTGGGATTTCTCTTACTTCAGGAACATGACTCTGGACCATTGGAGAGAGGGGTTGGGCCTTCTTACCTTCATTGTTGTCTGCTACTTCATTAACATGCTTCTCTGTTCTAGTGAGTTGTTCGGGAACATCAGGTGCTCCTATATTTTTCTTGGACCTCAAGTTATACCTTCTTTGGCTGTTGCTAGCCTTGTCTCCCTTGCTAAGTTCATTTAGCTAACTGTCCATAAGAGATTCCTTGTATGCTAATTGAGTGAGATGAGGAAAAGGAGGAATTTCTCCGAAGTAGTGGATTTTGGGATCAAGCCCGTTTGTTTCCCCTTCTTCTTCATCAGCCATGAAATTATTTTGAAGAGTGGCATGAATTTTCTGGTATTCTCTATCTCTTCCTCTCCGGTCTCTCTGCATAGTGAGGGGAGAAATATTGTTTGGCCTCCTGAAGCTTCCTTTGTTTTCAAAATTTTGAGGATTTCTGTATGCTTTCTTCCCCTCCACCTTCATTTTATCCATCTCTGCAGACAAAGACTTCACTATCTTGGTCAATTCATCCACTTGAGGGTGAGGCACAGAGGTGCCAGAAGTTGAGGCTTCGGATCTTCCCTTTCTCCTATCTGCATCAGTATTGTTCCTCAGTTTGTCAACTGCCAATACATTAGATTCCATCTCTATGGCCGCATCTTGCATTTGAGCTAGGGAAGTAGCTCTTCTTTCTCTCAATAGAAGACAGAAGTCAAGGTCGAATACACTAGCATAAGAAATTTTGGCAGAGGCTTCTGTGGGCTTTATCTCAGCAGGGATCTTATTATACATCTTATTGAATATTTTAGAGAAATCTGAGACATAATCTCCTCCCATTTTCTTCAAAGACCCGAATTCTATCATGTAATACATGAAATCCTTCTTATCTCCCCACTGCCTCAGGAAAGCACTATCTAGAGCTTCAATCCTAGCAATAGACTTGGGGTCCAATCTCCTAAACCACTTCGTCAACTCGTCATCCAGGTTTTGGATGAAGACTCTCATCCAGACATCTTCATTTTCAATGTTCAGGTTGTCTGCATAACTGTAGAAAGCAACCAGGTTCTCTTCCGCAATTATGTCCTCTTCCCCAGTGAACTTGGGCATATATTTAAGGTAATCTCCAGTAGGGAGAGGATTCACAAGTTGAGGTAGGATTAAGGGATCATATCTGGCAGCTACTATGGCGTCCATTCTATTTAGAGGGGGATTGGCACCAGCCATAGGAACAACAGGTGTGGGGGAACCAGGAGGAGATGAGGCTTGAAGCGAAAAGACAGGAGCTAAGCTTACAGAATGGGAGGGGAACTGCAGCAAATCTGGAGAACAGGCTTGCAGGCTCAAAGGCACAAAAATTTCCCTTCCCTCAACAACAGTAATAACAAGAGGAGGGGTAGTAAAACCCGGGGTAGGAGAATGTTCAGAGGCGACGGGTCTGAACCAGGGTACCACTTCGAGGGAGAGGGGAGTGACAAGAGTTTATCCTACTAATTTGAGACCAAGAGGAGAAAATCCAGCATGAACACTCCCAAAATTTAGACTACGAGAAACTCCAACAGAAGGTAATAAAACAGGACAAAATGAAGGGGTTGGAGTTTCTACAAAATCTTGAAAATCACCAGAAATACCTGTTTTAGCAGTAGAAGTACTGCCTTCAGAGGACTTTCCCTTTCTGATGATGTGCTCTGGGTTAGCTTCAAGTGGTGCTAATGACAACTGAGGAGTAGACCTTGTGTGTCTGCCTCTAGAAGCCATGACTGAAACAATGGAGTCACTTATGGGTTGGAACCAGTGGGGTCACCCAGCGGAGTCACGTCAGTGGATTTTCTAGGTGCACAGTAGAAATCTTGATAGTTCTGATATCTGATGCACCTTCAGAATCAGTTAATCATTGTCGTTCAATCTCGGGGAAAATATTCAACTTCATCCTCGGCAACAACGCCATAAATGTTAGTGTTAGAATTCACTCCTGGATTGCGATAGGAGTAGATCCCAATGCCCATTAGTTTATGTCACGAATAAATTTAATGGGTGATCAAATGGGTAGAGACCCAAGAAGGTATCACTCTAACTCAGGGACCAGGCCTGGTATGTAAAGAACAAAGGAGGTCTTGATCTAACTTTTGTTAGTGAGTTGAATGTAAAATGAGCAGGTGGAAGACTTGGTGAGATGAGTGAGAAAGACTGCCTCGGGCATCAGGCCTTTCAACATCTTGAGGAAGAAAAGCTCAAAATACAAGATCCTCTTGGTTCTGAGTTTCGGGGAATTGAAGGGTGACTTGACTGGATCCTCCAATTCCAAATCATTCAGCGTTGAGAAAATACAAGAACTGATTAGAGACAATGCAACTATTACAGTGATCCAACCTACATCATCCTATAACAACGCAACTCGACTAGATCCTCTAATTCTGAGCTGTTCTAACACAGTGTAAACAAAGAGATGGAAAGAAGTTGACATTCATAAGGCAAGAAGTCTCAAGTGCCAATACATAACTAGAACAACTAGTGCTTTGTTAAAAATTTACAATCAGGAGCCTAGCTCAACCATCGATAGATTACAAAATGGAGAAAACACCTACATATACTCAAAACAAAACAACAATAGCAAAAACGAGACACTGCATTAAAAACATTGCGTCTGCATGTCTTCTGGCAGTCCACGCATGCAGACTCTGGACGATCGTGCACTTATGACAGACGCAACCAGACTCTTGACTGTCCTGCATATGAATCGACATGCTTTTAATCCTTTGCTGGACTTTCCATTTATGGAAGAGACAATGTCTAACCACCTCCAACAACTTCAATAACTGCTTTCTTGGGATCATGAACAATCTTGGTCAATTCTGCCCTCTGGGACGTGGAGGTCTCCTCATGGTGCCACCTGGATCAGCTGAATGGTCTAATGGATAGGGCGTGGAGGATTTGGCATGCTTGGCATGGAAATGGGAAAGGGAGTGATCATGGAAACAATAGGGGTGAGACACATGGCAAGAAGAAGGGGTGAAGGTGACAGGATAAAATGGTAATGGGGGACACATTATTTATGGGAGGATGACGTGGAAGGGAGTGTAACAGATGTCAGAGGACGAGGAGGGGCCAAAGGGAATGGGCCCCATCACGTGGTCAAGTGGAAAATAGATGGCAGGGGAGGAAGCGGTAGAGAAGGCGACACGATAGGAAGGGGGGCCTACGTCAATACCACACCATTCTGGACCCCCCCCCCTTTATTAAAAGTAGAATGGTAGAGGGGGTCTGGAATTTCTTTAGCACCGTCGATCTAGGTGCCTCAATATTGACC
>ML849766.1:16849-32551 GCA_009831015.1 Picea engelmannii
AAAGGAAGAATGGCGAGGGGGCTCCAGAATGAAACCTCAGCCGCAGATCTAGGTGGGCATATCTCAGCTGTCTGAAACTGCCTGCTCATTAAAATGACACGCCCACCCTCTAAACTTTGGAAAATTGGGTTTTTCGAATCTCTTTCTTTGCCCAAGGGGACGCTTCTTTCAAGAGAGAACCCCCTACATGATTATGTGATAACACAGTCGACCACAAAGGGAGACACCGGATGAAATGGTTGCGACTACATCTGAAGGAGGAGTGGAGTTGGGCCAGGAACCGATTGTGATTGCGTATGAAGGAGGAGTGGAGTCACGTTGAGGAAACAATATATTGAAATGGGCGTCTGTGGCTAGGGCTTCCCCCAGTCGCAGAGCCCCCTTCCAAATCATCAATTTCCAACTCGCCATCTTCTATTATAAAGAGGATTGGACTTAATTTTCTATTACAAATATTGATTGTCATATATGTCACATGCAAGAATGGATGTGCAGGTTATTCTTGAAATGTATATTATAATGTTGCATTCCATTTGTTTCCGATAGTTCCTTCTTGGTGGCATACTTTTGGTGGCATACTTTTGTGTGTTGACATTTCCTTTTCTTGCAACATTAATGCATCAATGAATATCTGCCAATTCAAACATAATAATTTGTTAAGGAATGGATATAACTTGATAATTTCAAAATTAATAGGAAATAAATCACAATCTCTCATGATAGGATAAAATGTAAAGAAAAAAATAATAAACTTAATGAATGAAGCATAGAAAATAATGATACTAATGGGAAAGAAAATTTAACTAACCACATTGTATAATAAGTGAAATGGTAAAGACATGGATTGTAATCATTGCTCCTATTTCTTTCTAATTGTAGCATATGAACTTTGAGTCATCATCACATATATTTCAAATGTGAATGGTGGAAATATTCTTAAACCATCTATTGATTTAACCCTTGAAATTACTATGAATGTTAATCCTTGTCTCTCAACATTACCAATATCAATTGTTGCTTTATCTATGGTCAAACCTTTTGATTTGTGTATTGTGAGAGGCCACATCATTCACAATGGGATTTGTTTACAATTTACTCTAAGAACATGTGTTATTGGTATTGTTCTTTCATTTTCCATGTCCCATGATGAACCAACGTAATTGTCAAAATAAATAGTTGTGTACATCGACAATTAGGGTGGTTTTGATCTAGGAGAATAGAAAATATTTTGAAATGTTCCAAGTGCTCCATTTATTAACCCTGCTTCTACCCACAAGTTAGATGTCAACATGACACACTCGCCAGGGCATAGGATAATTTTGTGTTCAATTTTCTCATCATCTGCATCATTAAATTCTTTATTTTTTGTATTTTTAGGAAGACATTGTGAAATTGGAGTATTAAGTGATTTAAGCATGCACCTATTATGTAGATTCACGAGTGCATTTGTTGTAAATAAATGGATTTTTTATTTGAAAGAAATAATTTCAACATAATCCATAGATGCATTTTTTCTAGACATTAGAAGATGCCAATCATCTATATTTGCATCAACATTTCTAATGTTTTTCAATAGTCTTCGGGAGTCACATTGCTTTGGATCTGTCCCTTGCTTACGAAAAAAATGCGTCTAAAGTAAAAAATCTTCTGAATTCCTTTAATAATATGTTGGCTAATAATCTCTTCTCCTACTCTTGGGTTGACCCAGGTTCAAATCTAAACAAGCTTCCAACAAAGTCCTCTAAATCTATCGGCCCTCCTGGTAAACCGGAAGGCAACACAACACACATAATGTACTGCACAGTCTCACCCAAGATAGTCCTATGGGTGACTACAATGCTCATATGCTTGTAGTCTAGGAAAGACAGGGGATCTGAGATTTCAATTCATCTTTTTAATCCTTGATATGGTGGTTCTTCCTATTATTCTTAAGATCCATTCATCTATTAAGTTTATGCATGCATTCTAACAAATCTAACATATAACAAATCTCACAAAATTATTCATTCATCAAATAACTACTTACAGAAAGTAATTATGCAGTAAACACATCACATCACATAGGTTTTACCATGGTTCACCCCCTCCTGGGCTACGTCCAAAAAGATCTGGCTTCTCGTGCTCATTTATTATGGTTTTGCAATATATGGTGTTGTGTGCACTACAATTCCATTCATACAATCACAAAATAGATTCCATGACCTTTGTGAGGATGACTAGATCGCACCAGAATCCTCAGCATGTGATCTAACCCTCAAGGTCTAGCTACTTTTATCCCCTACAACTCAACAACTTACAAAAATGGTATTTGATCTTACAATAGGTTCCTTGACTGAACATACCAAAAACTTAGCAACAATATTTCCAACTCTCTAAAACGACAAACCCCTGACTTAGGCCTCCTAGGCACATATTTATAGTAATCTTAAGCTTCTTAGTCGTTACTAGGCACATATTTATAGTAATCTTGCTAGGTTGTGGAACTTGTTTTCAAGTTCCCTTCCTCTTGCCTAGACCTGCACGACTCTTCCTGTCAGTGCCTCTACTAACTGCGTTGTGATCTCCTCCTGGATTAGAGTTGCGACCTCTGTTTTTTCCTTCTCTATATTCCTTTTTTCCTCCTCCAATTGCGTAATCAATTGTGCTACTTTCTCCTAGAGTGGTTCTACTTCTTCTTGTATATCATGTTTCCGTCTCTTCATGACGTTCAAATTGGCCTGCAACTTTTTCATGTCCTGATTACCTTTTAGGTGCTCTGTGATGCTCATAATTTTTTGTTGGTTCTTGAGCTCTTGCATGGCTACACTTAGCCTCTCCTCCTCTGGTCCCACTATTGGACCTGTTCATCCTCATCCAACACTGTCCAAAGTTGCGCTGCTCTGTCAAAAAATCCTGCTATTGTGATGAATTTTTCTTCGATTGGTGCCATTTGGAGTGAAACTTCTTGATTCCTCTTCTCTCTCACCTCGGGAGGAGTTGTAGGAGTCAATTTATCTTTTAAATCCTCAATCTTTTTCCTATAGTCTTCGATGTTTTTGTAAATAAGCTTGAATTTATCCTTTGCGCTTGTGTTTTCTTCCTGTGTGTTGTCAAGGATGTGATTGTACACTGTTGTCACACCCTGTTCTATTATGTCTGTGCACTCCTTATCTTCCTTTGTTTCAAACTTGACCTGTTCGATCACCAATTCCAAGGCTTCCTTTCCATCTCTTGTCTCTTGCATTTTTTTTGCATCTGTTCTAGCGTGTGATTGTACCTCTTTCGTGACACTAACTTGGAGCTTGTACAGTGCCTTGGCAGGCATTGTTGATAATACCAGCTCTACCTACGCCAGGTCCTTCAATGGTGTATTTGCTATAGTTTTATACATTTGCAGCATATTAGTTGTTAGCCTGAAAGTCAGACTCACTTGGGAAATAGTCTGAACTATGTCCTCCTTGCTTGACATAGTCCTTGTCGTTGATGTTGCTTCTTCAGGGAAGGATTTAGTTCCCCTTTTAGGCCTTTGCATTGACCTGATCTTCTCAAGGACCCGCTTTATTTCTTCCAGGTCATCTTGTATTCTTCCTCTCTGGTGCTGGGATTCTTCAAAATATTTCATTGCGCGGTCCTGCACCCTTTCTGCCACAAGGTTTGCATCATCCTCCATGATATTGTGTTCTAGTAGTTATTTGTGCACTTTTGACTTCTTATGTGATCCTTCTGTATGTATTATTGGCCTCTTAGGGGGCCCTGTCTTCTGTGGAATATATTTTGATGGGTTTTCTTGTGTTTTAGTATCCCCCGCTCCTTGTTCTTTATTTCCTAGGGAAATGTCCTTTTGCACTACCTATGTATTCTTCTTTGACGCACTCCCCTTCTTTTGTTGCGTCGAATTCTGACTAGGTTTCCCCGACTTCATTAACTTTTTGGGCGCAATGGTGTCTACCTCTGTACCCTTAGGCACTTCTTGAGTCAGAACTGGAATCCTCCAGTCGTCATGCCAATCCCTCATTGCCATTTCTATGTCGTACTCAATGACATAGTATCTCAGGTGTATCCATTCCTTCCTTGGATGCCTGTACGCTTGGATCCACATGTTATGCCTCATCACTCTAAAGCTAGCTATGTCCCTATATTGTGCGACCACGTCTAGAGTAATCCTCCAAGCATTCACAATGCTTTCCTGTATTTCACTGAAGTACCTAGAAAAGGTACATGTGTTAGAAGTTCTATGCTCGGGGTCTGAATTACTCACTAATGATGTGTACCGCGCTGCACGAATTGACCTATCTGGTCACAAAAATGAGAGTACGGGGGATCCCTACACCCCATTAGCGGGATCAAAATTAGTAGCCACAAGCAGTGGAACTCTGTTCCCAAGTCCTACACATATTTGCAGTCTTTAAGGAGAAACTTTAATAGATACAGAGCCCAGCTAAGTGTAGTTCCATTAGCGCACTGCGTTGCAACTGCGATGACCCCGACAAGGACTTCCTCCTTGGAACATTTCCAGAGAATTTTGGAGGCCATGAGATTGGTAGCCATCCTCATTGTTGTGTTGTTGATCCTCTTGATTATAATACCATGTGAGATCCTCTCTATGCCATAAGTTTTCTTCATCTCCTAAGTCATGGATTTCTCCTTTGTCTTTTCATCCAGGTATTGCGCGGGGTTCTCACCCATTAATGACATCCCTATGATGAGTGCAATAAGCTCCATGTTTGTTGAGATGGGTTGTTCCAACCATAAGAATCCTCCATGGAGGACCACTATAAACTACTTTAAGCAGTTGTTTACTTCTCTCCCCCTTCCAAAATGGGGAATTTCAAGAAGATTCAGAATGCATGTGTTGGTGTGGTCGACTACCCATGGTTTCAGTTGTAGGATTGGGTCTCCAAAGGGGCCTATACTTATGTTTTCCAGGTATACATGTTGCACAATATCGAGGAATTTTCTAGCATCATCCATGTCGTGGTCCGAAAACTTCAACTTCCACATATCCCAGAAGTGTCGGCGTGGTTTTCACTCCCTATGGAATGCACAATAGTACGATGGCTACGTTGACTTGTTTGCACGGGGACTACACCATGAGATGTTTTCCCTTTCCTCTTGGAGAAGGACTTGAGGTCCCAACCTCCATCTATCTCTTTCCCTCATTAGGGTTTGTTTGTCCAGTAATGTCTTCCACCAGACCCTCCTGCTACTGCGTAGACTTTTCTCTAGGTGGTCTTGGTTTTGCAGCCTCTGTGTTCCCACTAGATTCGCCATTTGTTCATTGGGATTCTTCGTCCCTTGCAGTTTGTTGTACTTTGCATGTGCCATTTGTAGTGTGAGCCTGTGCACCATTGTGCGGGTAAGTTTTCATAGCCGTTTTTGTTGGAGGTTGTATGTCTTCTACCATCGGTGTAGGGATTGTTGTTTTTGCATGTGGTGAAGGAATCGTGTCCACATCGATGAATTACTCGGTCTGTGAGGTTTTTTGTTTGTCCTCCATGGTTTCATATGGTACCCTAACACTCCTTTTGATTTTCCTCCCTGCTTGGCTTGGCGCTCCCATTTTCGGTGGTGCCATTGTGGGTATTGGTCAGTTTTTGCTGAATGGGTTCCAGTTGGTTCGCACTGTGTTCTTCATCAATTCGCTTCTGCTTTGCATGCTCTCTATCACTGCAAGTTCGCGTTTTCACAATAACTCTTATGTTCCCCGCGTTCCCCCTTTATATAGAAAATATAATGAAACTTCTCGGAGAAGCCTCCGTGGATGCAATTAATGCAATGTTTCTTTATGCATACGTTCCATTTAATTTCATAAATGCCGCCAATTGGTGCCTTTTTCAATAACCATCGTTTTTCAATTTTTTTCTTTTTATGACCGTTAACTCCTTTTCCAGTGCGCTGAGCATTTCGAGTGCGCGACATATTTTTGTTGTAACCTTTCCTTAGTGTGTTGTGTGTCGCTCGTATGTTGCGCGCATAAATTTTTCCTTTCGTCGTGCCGATTCCTTGCACGTTGTATTTTTGTATTTCTTTTTCCTTATTTTCCTCCTTTTTGTTTCTCTTTCTCAGTCTTAACTCCTACTATAATACACTATATACATGTTTTCCTATTGCACTGTAACTTTTAAGTGTTAGGTGGCCAACTGCCCCTGTACAGTTTCATTTGGCTCACATTGATCAGTCCTTTCAATTATGTACCTTCCAATTCTTTTAATTGTACATATCCCCCATCTGTGATAGTCTTCACTTCATATGGCCCCATCCAATGCATTATGAATTTACCAGGATGTTGAAAATTTTTGTTGTCATATAGCAAGACTAGGTCTCCCTCCTTGAAACTATTCTTCTTGATATGTCACTCGTGCCAAACTTTGTCCCTTTCTTTCTGTACTTCTTGATGAAATCCTGCTAGAATCCTATCCTCCTCCATATTCATTAGTCTATTCAACCTCTCCTTCACTGTGCCTTTTTTTGTCATGTTGGTGATTGTTGGTACGCACAAACTGGGTACCAGGAATTCCAGTGGTACCATTGCTTCTTTCCCATACACCAACTTGAATGGTGTTTGTCCTGTCAGCTTCTTACATGTAGTCATGTATGCCCATAATACTGTTGGTATCTTAAAATCCCAATCATCCATGTTGACATTGCAGATATTTGTCAGAGAATTCTCCAAGATCTCATTGAAGGATTTTGTTGTTCCATTTGCTTGAGGATGGTATGGTGTACTCTTCTGATGATAGACTTCAAACTTCTCAGTCACAACCTTGATAGTGTTGTTGATAAAGTGAATACCTTCGTTACTCATCAAAATCCTTGGACAACCAAATCTAGTGATCACTTGCTCAAACAATAAGTGTGTTGTTGTCTCTGTGCTACAATATTTTACTGGCATTGCTTCTTCCCATATTGTTAAGTATTCTATTGTAGTAATGAAATATATTTCTCCTGACCTTTTTTCTGGTGGATTAATTGGTCCTACAAAGTCTATTTCCCATTTTTCAAATACCTGCAAAGTTACTTGTGGTATTAGGGGCATCTCATTCCTTCTATTCGGTTTACCAACCCTCTGATAGACATCACATCTCTGGAAATATTCCTTAGCATCTCTCTGAATTTTTGGCCACCATAGTCCTATGCGCAATACATTCTGCGCGATATCTTTTCCTACATAGTGTCATCCAACTATTCCCTCACGAGCTTCTTCCAAAATTCTAGGCCTTTCATGTTCTAGCACACATCTTCTCAAAATGATGTTTGTGCCCATTTTGTATAAGTTTCCTACAATCAATTGATCGTCTGTATATCTGAATACCATATTTTTCTTCTACGCAATGTTAAACTCTTGTGGCGCAATCCCTGCACTCAAGTATTCCATAATATCAGAAAAATATTCATCAACTATTTGGACTGAAATTAACTGAGCATTAGGGAATTTGTCTTCCAAATTGGTAGCTTATTCTCCATTCGTTACCCTTGACAGGTGATCAGGTCCTACTTTCAACTTCCCTGGTTTGACTATGACTTCAAAATCAAATTCCTGAAATAACAATAGCCATCTACAGATCCTCCCCCCCAACACTGGCTTGTTGACTAGGTATTTGAGGGATGAATAATCTGTGAACATCTTAAAGTGTTTGCCCAATAAGTAATGTCTAAAATTATGAAGTACATATACCATAGCTATGCCTTTTCTTTCTCTAGTGTTGTAGTTTTGCTCTGATTCAGACAATTTTATGCTTGCAAATGCTATAGGATGATCCAAATCCCCTGCTCCTGGATGCCCCAAAATTTCTCCAAGTGCTATAGATGATGCATCTACATGCACATGGAATGTATTTTCCCAATATGGGAATACTAGAATAGGTTTTTTTACCATTTTTTCTTTTAGAGTGTCCAAACCTTGCTGGAAGTCCTCATTCCATTGAAATTTAGTATCTTTATTTAACAGTTTCTCTGTTGGCGCAGTGATCTGTGCATACCCTTTTATAAATTTTATGTAGTAGCTTGTATGTACCAATGCTTCTCTCAACTGGTGCATTAATTTTGGTGGTGGTAAATTGACAATGACTGCAATCTTGGCAATATCTACTAGCATGCCTTGTTTGCATACTATATGGCCCAATAATATTCCAAAAGGTGTCCAAAAAATGCACTTCTTGATATTTAATGATATTTGGCACTGCCTGCATCTTTCCAACATTAGCCATAATACTTCCACATGGTCCTTTAATAGACTATATATAGTCTAGTCATCCAGATACACTTCTAAAAACTGATGTATGAAAACCTTGAAAGCAACTAGTACTACCCTTGAAAATATAGCTTGTGCATTCTTCATCCCAAAAGGCATGACTGTGTACTGGTAATATCCCCATTCTATGGAAAAAGTGGTCTTGTACCTATCTTCTAGGGCTATCTTGATTTGATGGTACCCTGAGAATCCATCTGTAAATGAGTATGCCTCCTGGCCTTCCACATTCTCTAATACCTCATCTGTGAAAGGGGTGGGAAAAGGGTCATGTAGGCAAGCATCATTCAGCTTCCTCGGGTCTACACAAATCCTTATTCCCCCTTGTTTCTCTTCTCACACTACTATAGGGATTATCCATTCAGCTTCTTCTACTGGTTCTATAATTCCAGCTTCTAACATTCTATCAATTTCTTCTTTCACTTTCTGCTTATATATTGAATTCAGTCTATAAGGGCTATGTCTGATAGATCTAGCCTCAGGTTTCAGAGATATATTCATCTCTCCTAGCACTCCTCATATGCCTTTAATATATGTAAAGGTTGTTGGGAATATGTCACTGTACTTGTGCAATAACTCTGTTATCCTCTCTATTGTTTGTTCATCCCAGTAGTCTCCAATGCTGGCCATTTTGGGATTCTCAGTTGTCCCAATGTTGACTTTATTTACTTTGATAGGTGCAACAAAAAATTATGATTCCAAACATGAACCTTCCACCTCTATTTCCCCTCCAACTTTTGTAATATGAATGTTGTGTAGGTCATCTTCATCGGGTGCTTCTTCTTCCACATGATAGAATGACAGTAGTTCATTGATATTTTATCTGTGATGTCATTGATACTCTGTCATGAGTTCAAGATCTGGTTCATCAATAAAGATTTCCCCTATGATTTGTTTGAGTGTTGAATCAATGTTGGGGTTCTCATGTTCGAATGAGAAGGTTACTATAAAATTTTGCTGTAATGATGTCCATTCTGCAGTGCCTTTGTGCAATTCCTGGTCTACATACTAGTTTTCTGGAACTCCTTCCAATGTGTGGATGAAGTGGTGAGGCCATTCCTCTAGTGGTGTCATCCTCCATAGTGTTATGCATCTCTCCAAATTCTCTATTGGTGTCCCTAGTCCATCATATCTCTACATCTTATTTCTCCCTTGTTCTGCGCCGAATCTAATGCGTAGTAGTCACTTACATTAGTACCAGTCCTTAACTATTTATTTTTGTGCACCCCACCATCTTGTAGGTGTTGCCTTGAGTGCAATTTTGAGGGATAAGAGCCTCATATTCTATAACACTTCATCTTCGTATATTGTTAGGAATTCTTCTAATTTATTCACCCCATGAAAATTGTGAGGTTCTCTTATCGATGTACCTACCCATCTCACTGTGCAATCTATTCTTATGCACCTTCTTGTGGACACTTAATGTAATCTTTGCTGCCAATTTTCCAACCCTGTATCTGAATCAGAAGCACATGATGTGATTCTCCTCCAGCTGAGTACCCCATCTGCAGTTGGGTTGACATAATCTTATTCACGCGCGGTGGTTCTATATAATTGTTTGATTTCCTCCAAATCTAAGCAAGTGGGCTCTACAAACCTTTCTCCTTCTAATGGGTCTAATGGTGCAACAAATCTGTATTCTCCTGATTCAAATTTTATCTTCCTTGTCTTTAAGTTGGTTATGTTTTGGTTATCAAATTCCCAATCCAGCCCAAGAAATGTTGGATAAGGTGTTGTGTCATCCACTATTTCTATCACTTCAAATTATTCCTTAGTGTGCACTCCATCTAGATCTATTGTCACACATTTTAGCCTTCCAATTGGTAGAACTCTGTATTGGTTTGCTATCTTTAGCTGGACAAGTGAATATCCTAAGGTGGTCTCTCCCATACATTGCCATGTCTTCTTGGGTAGAACATTTAACTCAGAGCCTAAATCCAGTATGATGTCCCCATATTGAAATCTCCAATGTTGGCATTTAGTCTAAATTCTCTACTTGTCCTCCTTCTCATATGGAGGTGATTGGGTGTTTTATGTTCTAACTTCCTCTCTTCCTCTTTGTTACATCTTTCTAACATATTTTTCAAAACCTTAACAGATGATGGATCATTTAGTAGTTTAACACATGATTGCATAAAGGTCTTTATGGTACTTACTTTCTCTTCAAATTGTGTTTTACTGGTGTGGTCCATTGATAAGGGCATATCATACATTGGTACATTCTGAGTATGTTTTCCAACTGATGTAGACACAACATCTTGCTTGAGGAACTCCTGTCTGGCCTCCTTGAATGCTTATTTCTCTTTCCCCACATCAAACTGTTTCTGTGATTCAATATTCTTTTTCACCCATTGGTGTTGCGTTGTCTCCTATCTTACTACATCATCTCCTTTCTTAGATCCTCCACACGTAACTATGTTGATATTTCTTCCATAATCCTTGGGTTCTGCAGAAATCCACTGAACATTCTAATTTTTTTGGTTCCTTTTTTCTTGAATCTTCCCCAAAAGTGTTGGGAATTCCTCTGTATCATGGTCTTCCACGCGACAATACATACATGTCGTAGGGGAAGTGGACATTCCCTTGCATAGTTTCCTGACTGTTGGCAGTTATGGCATACTACTGAACCTATGCCTCTTCCAGATCCTCCTCTACCTCATCCTCTACCTCATCCTCCACCTCTATATCCACCTTGATTCGCTCGTGGTACGTTGTATTGAGGCCCCTAATTATACTGTGCGGGGTTATATTGTGGTTGCGCATTATTGTATTGCAGCTACACAATTTTATACTGTTGTTGCGCAATGTGGTATGGAGGTGGTACCTGATTAAAATAAGGTGCAGCTTGCCCTATCATTATTCCTTCCTGCACCCTATAGGTGTTTGACGTTCTCTCTCGCATCAAGTCCATTGTCCTACAATATTTGTCATCATGACCCACTTATTTGAAAAAGTTGCAATATGAACTCTTGGGTATTGTATGATACTTATGCATCATTGGACAATGATATGGGTCATGTCCCTGTGTTTTACAGATCTCACACCATGGTCCTCCTGTTGGAAAAGGGTTTGGTATCCTTGTCACCATGTACTACATGAAAGTTGGGCACTCATTCTTGTGGTGTCCTTCCTTCATGCATGTGGTACACCAAACAACTTCTCATTTCTCTTTTCCCCTATTTTGATTTAGTTGAAATGTGAGGTTCTTCAGATCCTCCTTTAGCTACTCTATTGCTGGATATCTCTTATGATATTGGTTCTCTTCCAGTTGTAGGGCTGCATGTAGAGTCTCTTCCTGAGTTTGAAACTTCTGCTAGCTCAAAGGGCATTTCAAGTGTGGTAGCAGTGAATTCACAAAGAGATGTCTATGTTGCATATCAGTCATGACATACTTAAATTTACCCTTCAATCATTTGAACCTATGATCAATCTACCAAACAAACTCACCTGGTTTCTGCCTGATTTCAATCATCTTGTTCATGTACTAATCCTCTGAGCTAGGCTTCTAAAATTCATTTATCAATAAATTCTTGACATTTGGAATCGTCCTTGTTGTTTCTGGTGGACTGTTATAGCTAAGCTCATGTACCAATCCAGTACACGGTCTCTTTGCGTGATAGCTAACTGGGCAAGTTTTGTATCCTCATCTATGATCTACTTTTCTTCCCAAATATTTTCACAGATAAGCAAGTTCTTTTTTAGGATCCTCTGATGCCCTTCCCTTGAATTCGAGTAACCTGATGGTGGGATCATGTCCTTCCATTTTTAACGGTGATGAATTAAGACCTCCGCACAATGTAGATACTTGACTACTACTTCCTAAACTGGCTCCTCCAGTGGTTGCTCCTTGATTGGGTGCACTTCATGTTGTCTTTATTCCACTAAAATTCGGTTCTCTAAATGGTGGTGTTCTTTCTGGTGTATTAGTCGCACATGGGGTTCTAGGTTCCACACTGACACTGACATGGATAGGAGTTCTACCTTTTGTTCCTACCCTCAGACCTCTTGTCTTCCTTTCATATGTTGTGTGCAGGATTTCCTCAATATTCTCCACAACCTAGAGATCCTTTACCTCTTCCTCATCACTTGCCAATCCCTCTCTATATGTTATGGCTCTCTTCTTATTATTCATCTTATATTGGTAGGGTACTCCACTGCGCGTCTTTCCAGTTTTTTCCATTATCTATTTGATCCGATATTCTTCCATAATGATTGGGTCCAAGGTCTCCTTCTTTCCCTTATCCATCTCTCCCTCCATTCTTCCATCTCGGGTCAGTGCTTCCTCCCCTCCCCCATGCACACAAGGAAGTTTAGTTGTCTGATGCCATTGTCATTACACCTTTGTTATATAGTAATATATTGATCGAAGTGTACAATGATCTGATATAACTACCTCGAGGTCCTCTCAAAAATTCTTTCTCTTATGTGCTATAAGACTTCACGATATCTACTGCAAATTCTGTGATAAACCCTGCAACAATACTGTCTAGCCAAAATTCTACTACACATCTGAATTTCTTGTTAACTTGCCATAACTGTGTGATGTCCATAGGATTCCACTCAAGCTGTCTTATTCAATTAATAGGGTGGTTGTATTTCAACCTCAATAGCCACTCCTACAACACATGCACAAAATCAAAGAAAAATACCTCATGCAAGTCGCTAAACACGTACTTGTCCAGATACTTGCGCGATATTAATTTAGGGTTTCTGTTATCTTTCTACGCAAATTCCAGTTCCTTTTTTTTCAACCAACTTTGAATATATTCCTTCATTGGATTCCATGGTATAAACATTCCCTTTTAGACCTTCATTCTCTTCGAGATTCTTTCACAGATCCCACTCACTCAACCCCATGTAGTTCCAGCCGGAAATATAATCATTTGTTGGCTACTACTCTCTTCTCCTACTCTTGGGTTGACCTAGGTTCATATCTAAATAAGCTTCCAACAAAGCCCTCTAAAACTATCAACCCTCCTGGTAAACCATAAGGCAACATAACACACAGAGTGTATTGCACAGTCTCACTCGAGATAGTCCTATGGGTGACTACAATTCTTAGATTCTTGCAGTCTAGGAAAGAGTGGGGATCTGGGATTGCAATTCATCTTTTTAAGCCTTGATTTGGTGTTTCTTCCTATTATTCTTAAGATCCATTCATCTATTAAGTTTATGCATGCATTCTAACAAATCTAACATATAGAAGATCTCACAGAATTATTCATTAATCAACTAACTACTTACATAAAGTAATTATGCAGTAAACACATCGCATCACACAGGTGTTATTGTGGTTCACCCCCTCTTGGGCTATGTCCACAAATATATGGATTCTCAGACTCATTTATTATGGTTTTGCAATATATGGCATCGTGTGCACTACGACTTCATTCATACAATCACAAAAAATATTCCACGACCTTTGTGAGGATGACTAGATCGCACCAGGCTCCTCATCCTATGATCTAACCCTCAAGGTATAGCTACTTTTTCCCCCTACAAATCAACAAATTACAAAAATGGTATTCGATCTTACAATAGGTTCTTTGACTAAACATACCAAATACTTAGCAACAATATTTCCAACTCTCTAAAATGACAAATCCTTGACCTAGGCCTCCTAGGCACATATTTATAGTAATCCTCGGCTTCTTAGCCGTTAATGTTTCTTTCAAAAACCATAACCCTAAAGTAGTTAGGTTTTCCTTCATGCATGCCTTGCATGCTTTCCTCGCACGTGTTTCTTTTCCTTCCTGTTGTCTTTTTCCAATTCTGGGTTTTATCCTCCAAAAATAGTATTTCCTCAAAACAGGCATGTGCCCAACATAATACCTTAGAAATTGTGTTACCTATATACAATGGTTGATCTATAACAGGAAGAAACTGACCAAGGTATCCAATGAGAATTAATGATCTTCCATTGAATGGAATATATTTATTTTTTGGAAACAACTCACACAATCATGAATCAATTTTTTTGAATACGTTTGGTCCAATAAAACACATTTCATCGATCTGAATGTATTTAAAATGTCTCATTTCCTATTGAAACATCGCAAGTAGTTTTCTTTGTAAGGATTTAAAATATCTAATAGGGTTTCTCAAAGCCGAGTGAATTGTTGTAGCTCATATGTTAAAATCAACTATTCCAGTAGGTGCATGTAATACCAAATGACTCTTTCCATCAAATGAGTGTGAACCAAATTATCTTGAAAGACAATCTATAAGGTATGACTTTCTAGTGCCTACAATTCCTTGAACAATCATTTTTAGTGGTTCTTCGTTATTTGTTGAATTGAAATATTGAATAATAATTTGAAAGAAAGTCGTTGCTTTTCAGAAAATGAAAATGAATTACATTGCATGGATCCAAGTGACCGTGCATTTTGAATGAAATTAGTTGATTCTTCTATTCCTGCATCTAAACTTGTAGTATCATCCCACATATATTCAATTCAAAGTATTTTCGACCAAGAGTGTCAATTTCATACACTTGAATAGAGTTAGGAGGAACAAGGAGAGATAACATTTCCCATTCATTCACATCATTGTCGATATTCATGTCTTCTGCATTTGAATCATTATCCTATTCAATAGTATCTAATGATGATCAAATTCTATGAACATGCCAAGGATTACATCTATAGTTCTTCCAATTTTGCAAAACAATTTCTTTACTAATACCTATATCAATGGGAATGTTCCTGAATGGTTTATATAACAGTAACTCACTCAGAAAGAATGATTCAAAGGTATCTAAATTTTCATTAAGAATAGATAAAAATTGTGGCCATACTCGAATTATTGCAGCATCATCTCTAGGATTCCAAGGTTCTTTCTTGCGATGAGGGTTGAAGGACCATGATCTTGCAGTGTCTATAAGTGACAAGTGTTCAATAAATGTAGGTCTACCTTGATATATTTCAAGGAAACAAAAGTTTGTTGGAAATTTATCAGGATTGGAATTGGAAGAAACCTTTTTGAACACCTTCCTGCCAACAATTAGGGAAATGAATCTATGACTACAAATAACAAGGGGGAGCTTTAGTAAGATATGATAAGTCTCTTGTGCTCTTATGTCTCTATAGACAATTGTTTGGGAAAGGATTTTTTTATATGCACATATGGATGGATCTTCAGAGTCTATAATGTTTGAAATTCTTGTCAGCATATCTTAATATCTTTCTGATCTTCTTTTAGCTTTGGAAGCATATTTTACAATGTATTTCAACACCACATGATGTGAAAGTATTGGTTGGCAGTAAACATTAGCATGCCACATTGAAAGAAGACCTATATTAGGAACATTTATCCTGTCATTATTACATGCAACTTCATATTTATTTTGTCCTTTATCATTGATAAACATTTTTTATTCATCTTGAAGTTCCCATGGGGCATTATAATGACATCTGTAAGAATAACCTTTTTTACCCAAGCATGAGTTCGTACTATATCTTGTATGTTATTGAATT
>WSFP011364299.1:0-32551 GCA_009831015.1 Picea engelmannii
CCGAACTTGTAATCCTTGTCAGTTGTTTACAGGAAAGTAGAAAGTCTCGGCATTACCTTTAGTGCCATTTAAAACTGAAGCTCCATTTCAACAATGGGGTCTTGATTTTATTGTAGAAATTCATGCACACTTGAGTGCTCAACACAAATGGATTATGCCCGCAATAGACTATTTCACTAAATGGGTGGAAGCTATTCCTACGCGAAACACAACTGGTGCAGTAGTGATCATATTTATGGAGGTGAATATCCTATCAATATTTGGTTGTCCCCGAAAAATAGTGACTGATAATGCTTAGGCCTTCAAGTCCATGGCCATGATAAGATTTTGACAAAAATATAATAGTGTGCTAGGACACTCCACGACCTATTATCCATAGGGAAATGGATTAGCTGAGTCATCTAACAAAAGCTTGATCACTATAATTAAGAAAGTGTTGACTGAAAATAAGAAAACATGGTATGTGCATTTAAAGTATGCTTTATGGGATAACAGGATAGGCACAAAAAGGTCAATCAAAATGTCTCCATTTCAGATGGTATATGGTACTGGAATCATTTTACCAATAAATCTAGCGCTACCAGTAATGAAACTCTGGAAAAAATCACAAGAATAACCAAATGACATTACCAGAAGGATAAATCAGTTGATTGAAGTTCAGCAAAATAGGGTAGAAGTAGATGAAAAGCTACAGAAGTATCAATATAATATGAAATCCTTATTTGAACGAAAAGCTAAAGATAAGGAATTTCTCCCTAGTGATTTGGTTCTAAAGTGGGAAACTAGAAAAGAGGATGCTGGGAAACATGGTAAGTTTGATCAGATCTAGTGCGGACCATACAAAATTATAGCCTTTGAGGGAAAGAATGCATTTCTATTAGAAAAACTCGACGTAAAGATTCTTACTTCCCCTGTCAACGGGCGGTACCTTAAGCATTTTATGTAGTAATATGTTTCCAAACTCTCATTGTACATACCGGTTTGTTTTCATGTTTTGTTTATAGTTGCCTTTCTTTCGGTAATTCTTTATTTTTTACTATAAATATAAAAGGTCGGTTTATATATATATATATATATATATATATATATACAAAATAGGTGAGAAATTGCAATAAGAAGGTTTCTAATCTACTAGTGTTCCTGACAGCTATCATGATTATCTTATTACAAGAGACTTGCTAACAAGCCATGAGTCTAGAAACATGAGAAAGGTGACACACATGAATACTCATGTTAAGTGTCTCTCGAAAAAGGTAATAAACTTACAGTCTATTTGATTAGAAGTATAAAAAACTACTAAGGTATGAATTTATGTCTTAAAAACTCAGGTTAAAATGTCCCAGGAGATGTAAACAAGTAAGACAATAATATCATGTTTACTAATATTAACACTAAATTTTTAATCAAAGAGACGAAAAGAGATTTTCAATTCAAAATAAATAAATAAATGAAATATATAGATATATATATATGAAAAATAAGCAATAAAGAGAGTGTAAGGAAAATTTCTGAGTTGAATAAGAAGCTTGATAAGAGTAAGTATACCCACAACAGAATATTTGAAACCCCTTGATTTCCCCCTATCTATGATCAATATTTATCTTCACCTGGTCCTTGATATCTTCCCATAAGCTTCATAAGAGAAGAAAGGTCTCAACTTAACTTTGGAAATTCACAAACTAACCTTCAAAACGAGAATAGGTAAAAAAATTATAGTTCCTCTAACTTTAGCTGAACCGGAAGTATGTCTAGGCTAATCCTATCTCTCTTAGTCATTCTAACAAGAATAAACTGATTGGTTTCACTCAAGGAAAATCCCTGAAAAATATAATAAGGATTCCCCTTAACACTCTCCCTGAAGCCAAAGATGTTTGAAGGTCAGAAGAGGATTAGTCCAGAGAAATTAAAGTGGGTTGACAGACCTCTATTGCTAAATTATAAACAGATGTTTCCTTGGTATATTGCATACCGATTGATTGCCCCCACTTCATGTTTTAAAACAAGACAAATGGGGAAAGGAAATTCATTAAATGATTGCCCCCATATAGTCCAAATAAGATGTTGAAAGGAAATTCATTATATGATTGCCTTCATCTCAGCATTTAAATGCTAAAATATTAATTCAAGTGGTGAAAGGAAATTCAATGTGGGAATCTCATAACTTCACCGGGGTACTGAATAGGCTCGCTGGCAGTGAAGCAATGTCTACATATCTGATAGGCTATTATACATGAATTATAAGATGCTCTGGTAACTAATCTTTTCGGCTAGATCTACATTCTAAGCTTATGGGATTCCCTAACTTAAAACATTGGAATTACTTTACCTTGATGCGAACAAAATCAAATAAAACCTGGTAGAACCTTTAAGGTTGTTTTGATTACCTTATACAAATATGAGGTCATTTTTAGGAAAGGAAAACTATTATAAGCCTAAGTCGAGATCACAAATTGTTTTAGTTTTGAAGAGTTTTCAAAGTTAAGAATGAAATCTTAAAGCCCTATTTTGTGTTTTCTCCATAATGTGTTTAACAGAGCTGTAATAATGACTCCATTTACCCAATGAAGGCACTCAATATACATGTTCTTATCGTCCCTGAAGGAGACGAGATCCCTAGATGGAACCTATGTTGAAACAAACTTCATATTTTCCTAAAAAAAAATTACACTAAAATAAATTTTCTTTTTTTTTTTTAAATAAAAAAAAAGGAGAACAAAAATGCAAGCAAACAATTACCATCGAAATAAAGTCATCTGATCAATCCAATGGTTTAAATGTCTTACCAGATTATGGATCCGCCCTTGATTTTGAAAAGAGGTCAAAACATCAAAAACTTTTCAAGAGTTTCAGGTTTCGGGGTGTTGTTATTTACGCAGTTTGATATTTAACGACAACCCCAAAGTCCCAATACCGAAGTCATGAAAAGTGAATTTAAAAGAAGTTAAACCAAGTTAATAAGAATAATTGAAAACATTTAACGGTAATTTAAGCTTATCGTATTTTCATTTTTCGGGAATTTCAACTCAAACAACAGTTCAAAATCCTGATGTGTAAGTCATGAAATCCTTTTTAATCACGATTAATTAAAGTTTAAACATACTTAATATATTGTTAATCAGTCACATTTCAGGAAATCTAAGAATTATCACTCATCAAGCTCAAAAAAACCTGAAGCATGGAGTCGTGAAAGTATTAAGTGCTTAAGTGAGATTAACTTAATATCAGAAGAAAGGTTAACGATATAAAATGGATTTTCGCATTTTCTCTTTTCGGGATACTTAAACGATATTACATCCAAACTCTCAGTCTCGAATCGCTGATGTTTGGCAGCATTTATTACAAATTAATGGGATATTTTATAGTGGAAGGCATGCATCTCCAGTTGTACTCTCTTCATTGAGGTAAATAAATTCATCGCCCGTAGAAGCACATTCTAATTAAGGCAGACTGAAGGTGAATAAAGGATTCTATTTCAAATTTCATTCTCGCTTCCAACAAGATAGTAAAATTTAACTCAAAGGAAATTTATGCCTTCTCCTCTATAAAAAGTACTCGTTTGTATCACAACCATCATGGCACCCAATAAAACTTTGAAGAAGAGTGATGAGGCTGGTTAAGGCTCAAATCCAAACTCAGACATTATTTTTGATACCACACCACATGTTGTAGACTCAGTCAGGTCCTAGGTGCAGATTTTTGAAATCTTGAAACACGAGGTCAAGAATTGCCCAGATGATTTTGGAGATGAAAAGACTGATAAAACTGGAACTAAACTCATATTTATAGTAGAGGCTGAGCTTCAAAAAATAGTTACACACCCGAAGCTCATGCCATACAATGACATGATAAACTAGGCTTTGATGAACACCGATGTGTAGACCAGGAGCATCATGAACCATCAGAAGGTCATCGTCGACTCTTTCATGCCAGAACACATTCAAGTAATGTACAAACTATCCCCTATTTCTAAATATATTTATAATGTCGAATTCATAGAATATTTTCAATGAAAGGAGTGTACATAATTTGACCAAACTTATCCAGATATAATCAAAGCATGGTGGGGAATCCCAATGAAATTTAGAGTTGATACCCATGGTGTTTATGCAACAACATCGTTAAATGAATATATGGTCTATATAGAAATGATTTTATGTAGACTATTTCAGAGGAAAATACCTACCCATTTCCCAATGGAATGGGTGCCAATTATACACAAGGTAGCCAAGGGTTTCACCTTTATTTGGGATAAGATTCTATCAGAAAACCTAACCAAGGAGATTGTTGAGTACCGAACGACAAAGTCAAAAGGACAACCTGCGTATTTTGTTTTGTCTGTGTATTTCATGGATGCTATCTATTATATGACCCCTTTTCCATTGATGAATTGGAGTTGGAACCCAACCTGTGCAGAACCCATCCATTTCTATCACTCAACTATGGGAAGAAAAAGTAAAAGATTTCTTTTATGAAATCTATCACTATATAGTGATTCTTGTGAACCAAATATTGTATGGTTACCACCACCCCCCCTCGGATTTAAGAGCAAATCATGGGAAACCTAAAAACAGTTGTAGATTGATTTATTGAAGATAATTTCTCTTATATCAAAGTCTTTATATGTTCGATTCCCCCTCACGCCCTCCCAAAATTTCTTCCTAACAGACTGGTGTGCAGAGAAGTGGCATACCAGATAATAACAGGGGGCATCGGTGATGAGCTAAAAGCACTTCAGAAGAAATTCTAGCCAACTTTTCCTATACATATTAGGAGGTTTTCACTGCTAAATTTTGGTCATTCCAAGGTAGAAGATACAACATTAGAGGACATTAAACTGGTATATCTTGAACTCAGAAAGCACGATCCATATCAAATTGTGGTAAATCATATAGCTCATTGCAATATGAAAACATATGAGCATGAAGACTCCCCCTGTGATGACATATTTAAATGAATCAGAGCTTATGAGGAAATATTAGATAGAGTCCAAGCATTACCTCCTGATCTACAGGCCAGCTTTCTCACTTTGCAAAAGAAAGGATGAGATGGGTTGCCCAAGATACTTCAGGGAGAATCGATAATCCCTCCTACAGAACAAGAAAGTATACCTCTAGGTTTTGAACCAAAGTCTTTGGATAAAATGACTATAGAGGAAAACCCAAAGAATCCTGAAGTGTCTTCACAAAGATCAGAAACTTAACAGATAGAAAATCCAGGGTTTGAAACAATTTCTAAGTTCGAGACACATTTAAAACCAAATCAAATGGCTTCTCCTTTATCACCAACTATTCCTACTGATACCCCCAAAACAGCAGAACGAACACAATTCACAGAGTTAGGCAGCCCTATTATAGCATTGACTCCTTTACAGTCAAGTTTTGAGACTCCCCATCTCAAAGCTATGCACGTAAGTGACCTCACCCCAATATCTATTGAAGAAATACCTTCCTTTGACTTCTTTTTCAGTAAAAAGAGAAAAGTTGTAGTGAAACAGGAAATGCACCTGAAAGAAGGTACATTGGTCAAAAAGCAAAGGATACTTGTAGATGGACAAAATCTATAAGAGGAAGACTTTGCCACAGAGGTAGCAGGCTCTCTAGGATCTTTCGCTACGACCAACTTGTTTTCAGTTGATAATTTGAAAGAAAGGCTGGAAAAAAGGAATCAAATGATAGTCCAGTTGAAAAGTCAAATAAGAAATACAGAGAAAAATATTAGAGATGAGATAAATAAAGGACTGGAACAGGACAGAGCTATTGAAAAATAGGAGATTCATCTACTCAAATCTAGTTTAGATGAGATGTATAAGAATATGCAAACCATTCAAGGATAGGTCATTTACCAAGAGGAATTAGTAAGGTAGTTGCAAGATAAATTGAGTTCTATTGAAATCCAGGTGGAAAATATAACGGTATTCCAATCCCAGGCACTGGAAGTGCATTAGAAGCTAGAGGAAGAACACCGAAGACTGTTTTCTAAAGTAGATATCATTCAAAACTATTTTCGGGAAGTAATTCAATCATTATAGAACATTGCTTTCAAAGAGAAAGAGTCTATAGAAGCTCAGGCCACTTTTCAAAAAGCAGTCATATTTTCGGCTAAAGAAAAATTATCAGCAACTCCTAGGTTGTTTGTCATAGAACAAATAAGAGGAGACATACTACTAAAAACATGGGAAGCCAATATAGATGAGAGAAAAATATTGGCCAAATAAATTAAAGAAGATTGTGAAGAGACCTTCGATGCACTGGATAAAAAATTGCTAGCCATTGGAAAAGGTGATTGTCCTGGACTACTAGGACAGATCAATGTTATAAGGAATCAACTGAACATAAAAAAGAGCTTGAATGAAGCTCAGATTGAAATTTCACAGTTGATATAGGTCAATGATGCACAAATGGACAAATGGTTGGTGAATCCAAACTTACAATTACAATCAGTAAAATTTGAGGATAAAAGGATTGAGGATAGGTTGCCGAAAATTCATAAGAAGTTGTATCTATTTGAAGCAAAGGATGCGTCAGAGCCTTCACAAAGATTAGCATAGTTTATAAGGAGGTGTGTTGAGTGTCTTGAGCCAAGTGAAGCAAGTACTTCAAATAAATGATGAAACGATACATGATGCCCATTATACCGGTGTATGTAAGAAGATAGGAAAGAAACCAGTGAAACGGTTCAAGTCTTTATTTTTGTAACCGTTAAATATCTAGAAGGAAAGTTCCGACCATCTAGGGTTGAGAACCTTTGTATAAATATAATTTCAAAAGACTTAGAGAAGGATTTTTTTGGCCAATTGTAGCAAAGAAATTTCTCCTTTACCAGAATTAATACAAATGTAAATCGGAGACTCCATATTCTGTCAAACCTGAGGTATGTGTCCTTTTGCTTCTTCATATTCAACATCATTTCTTATATATCTTTGATGAATATTTAACTACAACTTCGTAAAACATCTACTGTGGTTATTTGTCATTTAGTCATCTAATTGTTTCACATATTTTCCTCTTTGTTTTCTATCAGTAGACAGAAGACCTGTGAACTATTTAGATCACCATATTTTATGCTTCATTAAAGGTTTCTCATCTAATTTCTTCTTCTGTCACAAAGTGAGATTCTTCCATGATTGATGCCTCACGTTGTTTGAATATCTTTATGTTTTCTTTCATTATATTCACTATTTTCAATTTAACTCATATACAGAAAACGACCTCTGAAGTTGTTATATTATTAATTTAAATTTAGGAACTTTTCTCATATAATCTAAAATAAAAACAATAGATAGTTAAACCTTCTTTTCCTCCATGATTGTACTTGTTGCAAGACAACCCAACATTGAACCCGATCTCACAGATCAGACTAGCATTGCTTTAACATTGTTTAATACTATCTTAGAAACTGCCACCACCTGGATTGAACTAGAATGTTCATGGGAAGACATTGAACAGGACATAAGCATCCAGGAACGATTGGAAGCTAGACAAAGACAACTCAGAAATCAGCCATAGCTTCTTTCCTAAGGAACTGGTTTATTTTTGTTTTTATATTTTAAACCCTCTTTAATTTTTCGGATGCCTAGAATTCATACATTAAAGCCTTAAGTATAAACTCTAGAAAAATAGGATGAGGCTTTGAAAGAAACACCAACAATATGGTGGGGGACACATAAAAAGAACACCGTGGACTAGATGCAATGTCGCACTTTGATGGAAGTGCTCTTTTCATAACAAGTAGAAGGAGGTGAAGTTCGATACACAAGTAAAAGTTTTATGTAGGACCATGGGCAACGTTGTGAGGAGGCCTGGAGAAACATTCCTCAAGAACAGTGGGTGCATAAGTTCATCAACACTTTGAACACAACGCCTATCAATTGGTATCATCAAGAAGAACTACGCCTCACCACTTCATATTGGTACAATATGCCTCAAAACTTTGTAGCTACATTTTGATTTGAAATCCAGTACCGTTTAGTAGATCAAGCTATACAAGTTGTAAGACAAAAAGTCTTTAAGGAGGCACCTAACCTCCCTATTGAGCAAGAAGAGGATCAATGGATTGAACCTCTTAAGAAATTGCAAGGATGTTACCATATCAATGTTGATGAAGATGATGATCCTAGGAATTTGAACATCACAGAAACAAAAGGACAGAGATATGTATAAGGATCAAGAGTCAAACTACCTTTCATTAGACAATCGATCAAAATCAAGAAAGTTAATATTAGAACAGAGCAAGCACCTAATCTTTCTAATGTTGGTGATTACTGGGATAATTCCACCATTGATAAGATCACACAACTACTACATGAATATCAAGACTTGTTCCCAACCAAGTTCATTGATATGAAGGGAATTAAAGGGCCCATGGGAGAGATGAAGATCCACTTGAAGCCAGATTCCAGTCCAGTTAAGAAGAGACCATATAGATTGAATCCCAAATATAAGAAGAAAGTGAAGACTAAACTAGACAGGATGTTGGAAGTAGGAATCATAGAACTTGTGGAAGAGTCAAAATGGATTAGCTCTATGGTGGTACAAGATAAGAAGACATGAGAGATAAGGATCTGTGTATATATTAGGAAGCTGAATGATGCATGTTTTCATGACCCATTCCCTACACCATTTACAGATAAAGTGTTAGATAATGTAGGAGGTCAGGAAGTATACTCCTTCACAGATGGATTTTCAAGTTATCACCAGATCAAGATTGCCAAGGAAGATCGCCACAAGAAAACATTTGCAACAAAATGGGGATCCTACCAGTACACAATGATGCCTTTTGGATTGAAGAATGCGCCAGCCATATTTTTTAGGGTGGTGTTCGAAGCATTCAAGGAGTTTTTACATAAATTTTTAGAAGCATATTTTGTTGATTGGACTGTTTTAAGCTTGTTACAAAATCATATTGAATGTTTAAGACTGATGTTGGATAAGTGCAGGCAATGTTAGATTTCCCTTAACATGAAGAAGTGAATCTTATTTTCACCTTGTGTAGTGCTGCTAGGGAATATTGTGTGTAATAAGGGGTTGCTGGTAGATCCATCCAAGATTTCCATTATTGTTGATCTACCCCCCCCCCCTCCCTACTTCAATCAGACAGCTACACACTGCGCTGGGACATACTGGATACTACAGAAAGTTCATTAAGGGATATGCACATATTACAACACATATGGAGAAGTTATTAAAGAAATATTGTCAGTTTCAATGGAAAAAATAATTTTAGCAAAGCTTCGACACACTTAAATGGAAAATGGTTACTGCACCTATTCTAGTTTTCCCAGATTGGAGCAAGGAATTTCACGTGCATGTTGATGCTTCATATATTTCACTAGGAGCAGTGTTAGCACAACCAGGAGCAGAATATATTGACCATCCTTTAGCCTTTTCTAGCAGGAAGCTATCTACAACTGAGATAAACTACACTACCACTGAAAGAGAAGGTTTAGCCATGGTGTACACACTGTAGAAGTTTCGACACTACTTGTTGGGAGGACATTTTAATATGTTCATTGATCACTCTGCATTGGAATACCTAGTCAACAAGCCAATGTTGGGGGGAAGGATATGCATATGCTTACTGCTATTCCAGGAATATGATTTTGAAATAGTGGTCAAGCCAGGGAGAATGAACAAGGGACCTGACCACTTGTCTAGGTTGGAGCATGGAGAGGAACCTACTAGTTTGGAGGATACACTACTAGATCCACAATTTATTTCCATCATAAGGGTTGATGATCACTTCAACGAGATTGTCTAGTTCCTATCAATAGGAATGGCACCTCGTGAATATACAATCATTCATAAAAAATAGTTGGTATTTTGTGCTGCATAATTTTCACATATAGCTTGACAGCTATACAAGATGGGATCTGATGAGATATTGAGGAGATGTTCTATGGAGGCAGAAAGACCATTGATTCTAGCAGAACAAAAACAATACAAAAGGTTCTTAGAGCTGGCCTCTGGTGGCCTACTTTACATAAAGACGCTAAGGAATACTATAAAGCCTACGATGTATGCCAGAGAGTTGCGAAACCTTCCAGAAGAGATGAGATGCCTTTAGCACCGCAACTAACTTTACAGGAATTTGAGAAATGGGCCATTGATTTTGTAGGACCTATTAACCCACCAGGAAAGCGCACAGGAGCTAGATACATCATCACTGCAACAAAGTATCTGACCAGATGGGCAGAAGCAAGAACAATGAAGGACTGTAGTGCAACTACAACTGCAAGATTTATATTTGATGATATCATAACCAGGATTGGATGCCCAAAGACCTTGATGAAGATCAAGGTACACACTTTATTAATAAGGATATCGAATCTTTGACTCGGGAATTCGAAGTCCACCATCAAAAGAGTACTCCCTACCATCCACAATAAAATGGGACGGTCGAAGATTTCAACAAGATCTTGGAGATAGCACTGACGAAGATTTGCAGTGTGAACATGGATGACTGGGAATTGAGAGTATCAATAGTGTTATGGGCCTATAGAACTACTTGCAAGAAGTTGACAATGTAGACTCCCTTTAATTTGGTTTATGGTCTAGAAGCAGTTGTCCCTATGGAATATTTGGTTCCTAGACTCAAAATTGCAACATTCACAAATATAGATGACACTTGCATTGTTCAAGAGAGGCTTGCACAGTTGGTAGAAATAGAAGAAGACCGATTTATTACAGGATTTCATCACCGGGTACATAAGGAATGAGAAAAGGACTACCATGAAAGACATATCAAGAAGAAATCCTTTAAGCAAGGAGATATGGTATTGGTATATGACAACAAGTTCATGAAGCATCCAAGGAAGTTCAGAACACATTGGCTTGGACCATTTGAGGTCTCACATGTTACAAAAGGAGGAGATGTGAAGTTGAAGACACTAAATGGAGAGTGGAAGGAAGGATTAGTGAATGGGAGACGATTGAAATTGTACTATGACAATTAGTTGCCTCAAATCTCTCAGTAAAAGAAGAAGGAGATGGGTCTAGGTACCAAGTGTAGTTGAAACTAGGCACCAGACACAGAAAAGACAGTCTGCATAGGGAAGAAAGGGACAGAGCAGAAAGAACAGGCTACCCCACACAGTCTGAATTCGAAGTGAAACAGAATGGTTAGACCTGAAGTGCCTCAGGACAAGTCACATGTGAGTGTTGGGGGCCTATTGGCTCTTGGTTATGGAATATTGCGAAGAGTAAGGAAAGAAGCGTGAAGTACGAACTGCGTGGAAGACACATTAACTGAGATCAGGTTGAAGTGGTTAAAGAAGAAGAAAATAAGGAGCAAAGTAAGAGAAAGCGATTCATTGAACAAGAATACCAAGGAAGATAGATCATCAAGGAAGAGGGATTGTGGAAAAATCAACAAGCGAAAAAATCCACCAATAGATGCTTTGGAGCACCTCGCGGGAAAGAAGGACAAACAGGCTAGCGAAGCCCTGAAAATGTGGGCCAAGTTGACCTAGGGTTTTGGAAGTTTAGGGTTTTGACATCTAGGTTTTGGCCTAAGGTTGTCTTAGAGTCATTGTAATGTATAAATAAGGGTCAAGAGGACCTGGGTTGGGTTAGAGAGGGTAATGAGAAATTATTGTTGTTGAGAGAGAGAAGTATTATGTTGAGAGAGAGTATGTCTTGTAAGATCTTCATCTACATGTGAAGATCAACCCCGAAACTGGGTGTGTAGGGAGGGGAGAGAAAGACAGAGAACAAGAGAGAGATCTGCAAGATAAGAGCACAGGTAGAACTATATGTTTTCCTATATTATCAGAAACATAGTTTTATGGATGTATCCCTAGGGAGGGGGTGAACCATATAAATCTTGTTGTGATGTGTGATTGATGTTGTGCTCTTCTTCTTTCTGTTACTCTATTATCGCATCATTGTGTTAGAACTAAGATATAACTATACGAAGTAGGGTAGATCTAGTAAACGATAACTAGATCACTATGTATTATTGTGTTGAATCCACTTTTCATTTCCTCTAGTTGTAGACACCTGTGTCCTGCAACCCTCTATTGCTACTTCGGGTGAGACTGCATCTGCTTCGCAGGTGTTACCGAAAGGGATAGTAGTTAGGGATTGTTGGTGCGCTATTAAAGTTGAAACCTGGGTCTGCCCTTGTGCCAACAATAACCATCTACAAATACTCCCCCTCAACACTGGATTGTTGACGAGGTATTTGAGCATTTAATGGTCTGTGAACATCTTGAAATGTTTCCCCAATAAATAATGTCTGACCTTCTGAAGTGCATAGACTATTGGTAAGCCTTCTCTTTCCGTGGTATTATAATTTTTCTTCGATTCTCACAGTTTTATGCTAGCTAATGTTATCATATGGTCCAATTTTCCTGCTCTTGGCTGCACCAAAATATCTCCAAGTTCTATGGCTGATGCATCTACATGTATGTGGAATATTGTTTCCCAAACCGGGAATAATAGTATTGGTGTGGTTACCATGTTTTCTTTTAGGGTGTCCAATATGTTCTGACAATCCTCATTCCACTTAAACTTTGTGTATTTCCTTAGCAATTTCTCTATTGGTGCATTGATCTGTGCATACCCCTTTATAATTTCCTATAGTATCATGTTTATCCAAATGTCACTCTCAATTGGAAGACTATTTTTGGTGGTGGTATATTAACAATTACTACAATCTTAGAAGGATCTACTAGAAAGCCTTGATTTCATACTATATGGCCCAATAATATTCCAAAAGGTTTTCTAAAGATGCACTTATTGATATTTAATGATATATGACATTGTCTACATATTTCTAACAACACTTGCAAGACCTCTACACGGTCTTTCAATAGACTATAGATTGTCCAATCATCCAGACATACCTCTAGGAACTGGTGGATAAATTCTTTAAATGCAGCTATGACTACTTTGGAAAATATTGTTGGTGAATTCTTCAATCCAAACGGTATGACTATATACTGGTAGGATCCCCATTCTATGGAAAAAGTGGTCTTGTATCTATCTTATGGTTCTATCTTGATATGATGGTATCCTGAGAATCCGTCGGTGAATGAATAAGCTTATTGTCCTCCTACATTATCTAACACTTCATATGTGAAGGGAGTAGGGAACGAGTCATGTAGGAATGCATCGTTCAACTTTATCAAGTTGAAACATATTCTTATCCCCCCTTGTTTCTTTTCCTGAACTACCATCAGGATTATCCATTTTGATTCCTTTATTGGTTCTATCATTCTAGCTTCTAACATCCTATCGATTTCATCTTGAATTTTTTCTTATATATGGTATTGAGTATGTATGGTCATTGCCTGATCATTCTTGCCTTAGCTCTGAGCAATATATTAATTTTTCCTAACTCTCCTTCTATGCATTTCATTTCTGTGAACGTTAATGGGAACAGGTCGTTGTATTCATGCAATAAATATGTTATACTTTCCATTGTTTTCTCATCACAATAGTCTCCAATGCTGTCGATTTTAGGATTCTCAATTGTCCCAATGTTGACTTTGTTCACCTTTATCGGTGCAACAATTACTTATGATTCCAGAGGTGGGCCTTCCACTTCTCTCTCGCCTTCAACTTTCTCAATCTAAATATCGCTTGAGTCATCTTCATCCAATGTGTCTCCCTGCACGTGGTAGCATGAAAGCAGTTTTTTTACTGTCTGTCTGGTTTACTGTTGTTCTTTTGTCATGAGATCAACTTCTGGTTCCTTAATGAATGTTACCCCTCCGATTTGTTTAAGTGTTGCATCTATGTTGGGGTTCTCATTCTCAAACGAGAAACTGATTGTAAAATTTTGTTGTAGTATTGTCCAACTCATCATTCCACTGTGCAGTTCTTGGTATGCATACCAATTTGCTGGGATAACTTCTAATGTGTGAACAAAATGATGAGTCCATTCCTCTGGTGGTGTCATCCTCCATAGATTTTTTCACTTATCCAAGTGTTCTATTGGTTCTCCTTGTCCATCATATTTCTCAGGCGGGTTTCTTCCCTATTCTCTATTAAACATGATGTGTAGTAACTATTTACATTAGTACCAATCTGTCATTGTTTCTTTGTGCGCACCCCACCATCTCCCAGATGTTTCCTTGAGTTTTATATATAGGGATAAGATCCTATGATTATCGAATAGTCCATGTTTGTACCATGTTAGGAATGCTTCTAATTCATTCACCCCATGGAATTTGGGCGGTTCCCTTATATCTGTACCTACCCATCTTATTGCATTGTCTATTCTTGTGCATCTTCTTGTGGAGACTTCATGTAATCTTTGCTAGCAATTTTCTAAGCCTGTATTTGAGTTTGATACACATGAGGTGATGCTTCACCAACTGAGTACCCCATATGTAGTCGGGTTCATGTAATCTTCATCTCACACAGTTGTTATGTACAACTGATTAATTTCCTGGAGGTCCAAGCAAGTAGGTTCTACAAACATTTCCCCTTTTGATGGGTCCAATGGTGCCATGACTCTATTTTCTCCTAACTCGAAGATCATATTCTACCTATTTAGGCTGATTATGGCTTGGATATCAAACACCCAATCCGAACCCAATAATTTTGGATAAGGTGTTGTGCCATCCACTATCTCGATTACTTAGAAATCGGTTTTAGTATATACTCCATCGAGGTCTATTGTTACTCTTATTCTTCCAATTGGTAGAACTTTGTGTTGATTTTCTAGTTTCAACTGAACAAGTGAATATCCTAATGTGGGTTCTCCCATACATTGCCATGTCTTCTTGTTTAATACATTAACTTCGGATCCTAAATCCAATATGATATCTCCCATGTTAAAATCTCCAATGTTGGCGTTCATCCTGAATTCCCTACTTGTTCTCCTCCTTGTATGTAGGTGATTGATTGTTTTCTGTACTAACTTTCCTTCTCCTTCTACACTACATATTTCTAGAATATTTTTTAATACTTTAAAAGAGGATGGATCAATTAGTATTCTACCACAGGATTGCAAAAAACCCTCAATGGTACTTACTTGTCCCATGGGTTGTGTTTCTTTGGTGTGATCCAATGATGGAAGCCTCTCGTACTCTGGTACTTCATTATTATGTTGTGTGGTTGATGTCGATGCAATTTCTGGTTTCAGGAATTCTTCTCTATCTTTCTTGAATATCTCCTTCTCATTCTATGCATCAAAATACTTCTTTCGTTTGGAATTCTTCTTCACCCATTGGTGTTGTACTAACTCTTGTTTTAGTGCATCATTTCTTGTTTTAGCTCCTCCCCGTGTAACTATGTTGATGTTTCTCCCTTCATCCCTTGCTTCTTTTTAAATCCACTGAACATTCTGATTGTTCTGGTTCCTCCTTTCCTAGATCTTCCCTAATAGTGTTGGACATTTTTTTGTATCATGATCTGATGTGAAACAATACATACAGGTCATTGGTGGAAGTGGGAATTCTCTTGCATAATGTCCTGGTTGTTGAAATTTTTGACATACCACTGGTCCTCTACCTCTTCCAAAGCCTCCTCTTGCTCTACCTCCCCCTCTATATCCATATCGATCCCCTCGTGATGTGTTATACTGAGGTGCCTGGTTATACTGTGTGGTATTATAATGTGGTTGCGCGATATTATACTACGGTCGTGCACTGCTATATTGTTGTTGTGTATTGTTATATTGTTCCTGCATAATTTTCTACAGGGCTGGTACTTAGTTAAAATGAGGTGTGGCCTACCCAGTCACCATTTATTCTTGCACCCTATATGCATCTAATGCTCTTTCCCTCATCAAGTCCATGGTTCTACAATATTTGTGATCGTGGCCTATTGACTTACAAAAGTTGCAATATGAGATTTTTGATACTGTTTGGTACTTCTACATCATTGGGAAGTGGTATGGATCATGACCATGTTTCTTATAGATCTCGCACCATAGTCCTCCTGTTGGTAATGGATTTGGCATTCTCTTTGCCATGTACTGTGTGAATGTTGGACATTCATTTTTATGGTGTCCTTATGTCCTACATGTGGTACACCATATGACTTCTCTTTTTTCCTTACCTTTGTTCTTGTTTAGCTAGAACATTAAGTTCTTCAAATCCTCCTTCAGCTTCTCTACTACTAGGTCTATCTTATGATATTGGTTCTCTTCTAGGTTTAGAGCTGCTTGTAAATCATCGGTCTGCGTCTGAAACTTTTGTTGTCACAATGGATACTTGAAGTGTGGTAGCAGTGAATTGACGAACAAATGCCTATGTTGCATATCTGGCATGACATATTTTAGCTTTCCCTTCAATAATTTGAATCTCTGGTCAATATCCCATACAAATTATCCTGGTTTCTGTCTAATCTCTATCATATAGTTCATGTATTGATCCTCTGAACTAGGCTTCTAAAACTCATTTATCAACAACTTCTTGATATCTCCAATCATTCTGGTTGTCCTTGGCAAACTGTTTGCAGCTAAACCCATGTACCAATCAAGTGCGTGATCTCTAAATGTGATATCTAATTGTGCCAGCTTATTTTCCTCATCCTTGATCTGTTTTACTTTCCAAATCTTCTCACAGATAAAAAGGTTCTTCTCTGGGTCCTTAGATTCTTCTCCTTTGAATTATGGTAACCTGATGGTTCGATCATGTCCTTCAATTTTGAATGTTGAACTACTACCTTTGCGCGGTGTAGATACTTAACTACTGCTTCCTGAAACAACTTCCCAATTTTTTTTTCCTTGTGTAGATGTACTTCCTATTGTCTTCCTTCTCCTGAAATTTAGTTGTCTACATGGTGGTGTTCTTCTTGGTGTGCTAGTCTCACATGGGTTTATGGATTCCACACTGACACTGATATGGATAGGAGTGTTGCCTTTTATTTCCTCTCTTGGACCTCTCATCTTCCTCTCATATGTTTCATGCAGTATTTTCTCAATCTTCTCCACATCCCAAAGATCATATGCCTCCTCTTCATCACTTTCCAAGCCTTCCCTCGCAACTACGACTCTCTTCTTGGTGTTCACCTTATATTGGTAGGATACTCCATTGCGCGTCCTTCTAGTTGTCTCCATGATCCACTTGATCTAGTCTTATTTCATCATAATTGGGTCCAAGTCCTTCTCCTTCTTTATTTTATACCCTTCTCCTTGAATCTCTTCTTCTCTTGTCAGTGCTTTCCCCTGTCCCCCATGTACACAGGGAAGTTTAGTTGTCTAACTCCGTCGTAATTACACCTTTTTTATATAATAATATCTTAATGGAAGTATATAATGATCTAATGTACCTACCTCGAGGTACCTTTAAGAACTCTTCTTCAGCTGCACTGTAGGACTTTGTTGTATATACCGCAAACTTTGTGATGAATCCAACAACAAGGTTATCTAGCCAGAAATCTATTGCGCATGTAAAATTATTATCAACTCATTGTAGTTGTGTGATCTCTTCAGGATTCCATTCTAGCTGTCTAATCCGATTTGTAGGATGGTTGTCTTTCAATCTTTTTATCCACTCCTACAATATGTGTGGGAAATCACAAAAAAAAACTTCATGTAAGTCGGTGAATACGTACTTATCCATATATTTGTGCAGTGTTAACTTCAGGTTTTTGTTATCTTTCTGCACAAACTCTAGCTCCTTTGCCTTCAACCAACTCTCTATATCTACCTTCATGGGATTCCACAGTCTCAACATCCCCTTTCAACTTCTCATTATCCTCAACATATTGTGATCCGGTCTAACATTCTTCTGATGTGTCCTCCACAAATATCATATAATCAAATCCCATTTCCTTCCACACAACCAGCAAAGGAACCATTTTTTGGTCTTCTATTATCTAATTTTGTGTTCACCCATTGACCTGGTTTTAGATTTAGTAAGCTTCCCAACAAAATCCATGTAAAACTATCGACCCCTCTTGTAAACCAAAAGGAAACGTAGCACACAGAGTGTACTACGCAGCCTCACCTGAGATAGCTCTATGGGTGGATGCAATACTCAGGTGTTTGCAGCTTGAGACTGAGAAATATTTTTGGTTGTGTATTGTAAATTTTATTTAGTCCATCTAACATCTAGTTATACCATTCGTTCTATGCATGCATGTGGAATACCAAATTTACTTAGTTACTTCATTCATCTAACATTCATCAACTAATCAGACATAAAGATGCATTCATTCGTTAACATAACACAGTATTATCGTGGTTCACCCCCTCCTGGGCTACATCCACGAAGATTTGGCTCTCGATCTTTTATCATAGTTTAGAAAGATATCACGTCATGCGTTTTTATAGTATTAGTTCTTCCTCTCTCCCAAAGGCTCCTCGATCCCTGCGAGGCTGACTATATCGCACTAGACTCCTCACCCTATGATCTAACCCTCGAGATCGAGTCGCTCATTCCTTCTCTATCTCACCATCTTAATGACTCATACAGTCCTTACAATTATCTTCCTCTATGTCTCCTCTCCTCCCCTCTCACTGTCTCTTCTTACATTGAATATGTACTAATTATTTATATCCTCAGCTCACCAACGATTACAATACATTACAAAGACCCTAACTCTAGTGTCGTTAGGTCTTCCTTTCATGCATGCTTCCCCTACTTCTCTTGCATGTGTTTCTTTTCCTTCCAGCTATCTTCTGCATGCTTTTCCTCCAAAAATAGCCTTTGTTTCTAGCTAGGCCTGTATCCAACAATCATATACAACATCAAAATCCCAAAAGGTATCCAATTTAAACACTTTCAGATTGGACAAGGATTTTGGTAAGATCAACTTGCAAAAAACCAAAAGTTGCTAGTATTTGGGAAAACTCTTTTGTGAGTGACTTTCAGTGTTTCATGGAAATGTGCACATGAGATCTAGCTAAAACAAGTACAAACAAAGCTTATCAAAAAAAGAAGAGAGATTCAATATGGAAGAATGAGAAAATATATTCACACTACTCCAATGAGCTAATGATTTATACATATATCATGATCAATATGATACAATGAATGAGTGGAATACACTCATATATAAGGCAAAGCATTCCGTAATTAAGAAAAGAAATCAAGCGGTTAGCTTTCCTTAGGAATGCATGCATGCATAATAGTGATGGTAAAAACATAAAGTCTAAATAGAACTAGTCATTTAACTCCCACTGAACTAGTGTGTCGAAAATAGAAATTTCTCCAACACTCCCCCTGAACATCACTATGGAGTAAAAATGAGTCCCGGCTATTAGGCCATTTTAGGTACTCATGTACAATGCAACTAATGAACACTAAATAAAAGTGAGTAAAGAGGGAAAACCACATGGGAACAAAACCCCCCCTCAAAAGATATTGTATCAAAAGAAGAAAATGGCAGCTGCTAGGCAACTATGTTCTTCACTGCAAGACGATCCTGCAAAGTATGAAACTTCTACACATTGAAAGTCTTTGTGAAGATGTAGAAATCTTTATGGATCTGATGAAGTCCTTTGGAAACCTGTCAGGCCTTGTACTTCTTGATCCTGTGTACCCATCTGCACCTGAAAATATTGCTCTCTGGTGGATGTGGAACAATATTCCAAGTCTGGTTCTGTAGGAGTGAGTCATACTCCTTCTGCATGGTTGCTTCCCATAATGGATTTCCCACAACCCTATTGTAGTTATGTGGATCAGTAGATTGAACCATATAGCAATGCATGGGCATCGCAGGTTCTGAAGATGAAAATACATGTGAAGGCTCCTCATGATGAGATTGAGTCCTCCTCAAATCCAATGGATTCTCTGCAAGGTTGTCTACTACCTGAAGTGTGGTATGTGCCTTCTTGGGCATCTGCTAAAGCTTCGACGTTGGCTTTTGATCTAGATGTACTACCTGCTTATTTCCATGTACAGAATCTAAATGTATGGAATCATCTCTGATGTCTAAAATTGATGGAAGAACAAGAGTATATTTATTTTTTAGTGGAGGTGCATGCAAAGTAATCTCCTTACATGTAAGTAGAATAGAGGATTCATTGTCAAAAGACTTAGTGAATTTATACAACCTTGACTTGTGATACACCTCACCAATTTCAATAATGGAATTGTTATGCATGTCAATTATTGAAACTGAATCTGATGTTAATTCAACCTTTTTTCCTTTTTGAGTGATCTGATAAACCGAGAGAAGATTCACAGAAATCTTTGGAACATGTAAAACATTCTCAAAACTGCCATTATGGAGTTCCACTCTCCCTTCTCATGTTATTTCTACTAGAGTATCATCCCCCATGAGAATAGAGGGTCTTGAGCATGGACTCAAGGAAGAGAAAGATTCCTCTTTCGCTTCCATATGATGGGTTGCTCCAGAATCTATAATCCATGAATCAGATGATGAATTAATTGCAACAAGAGCATGATGATTACCTTTCTTAGGAGTAGGATCTTCTTCCTTCTGCTTCTTGACTCCCTCTGGAATGAAGTTTCCAAGGTTGTTCTACTGAAGTGCATGTGCCATAAGATCGATCTTTTTCTCCATGCATGTGGATTCTTCATGATTCGGTTTATTGCAGTAAGTGCACTACATTCCCTTCTTCTTCTTCTTGGAATCTGAAGAGTCTTTGGAACCTAAAGAATCATTAAAGGATTTGGAATTTCCCTCCTTCCTATTCTGTTTGAATGACCCTTTTCCATCCTGCATGGTGAGTGCATGTGCTTTGGGATCTTTCATGAGGCCCATCTATATGAGTTTTGTCTGCTCTTGTGTAAGAGAATCAATGAACTGAGCCAATGTAGGCATTTTCCAATTTGTTCCAAAAAGACATCTTCCAGAATGGAAATTGGAAACATATATAGTGTATTCTAGTCCTAGCTTGGTCAAGATTGTTAGAATAAGTTATTTCTCTTGTGTAGACTTGTCAATACCACATTCACCCAAGCTCAATAGCAAAGATTTAAATTTAGTAAAAAAATCTTGTATATTATCAAAACATTTAGGGTCTAAGGTATTCAACTCTACCTCAAGCATATGACCTCGCATCTCATCCTTCTTTCCAAAGAGTTCTTCCAAGGTGGTCCAGATCTCGCTAGGAGTCTTGCATGCAGTAACATGAAACCATAAATCAGTGGATATTAATTCAAGAAGTAGTCCTGTGGCGCCATCCTTACGGTTCACCCATCTCATCTTCTCAATCGCTGATGTAGGTTTTGTTTCTATCGCCATCGTCAAATTATATAGTCCTTTTCTTTTGAGTTGGAATGTCTCCTTGGGATTCCAATCAAAATAATTGTATGGTGTGAGGATTACAACCAGGTTTGACTATATAATAGTTGTCATATCCATCTCTCCCACTGATTCCAAGAACCCCTAAAAATTTACTCTCAATCTGCAAGTGAAAAATTAAGAAATTAAGGATTCATATCAGTTTCAAGAGATGATATTGCGACTTACTTTCTGAGCAAACGGTAAGGAATCTCACCAAACGGCTGAAAACCCACTTCCAAAATGGGACGATTTACTTTCTTTGTAGGTTGTTTCCTCCAAAATGTAATATTTTGGGAGAAATGAATGTGGAAAGGTACAACCATAGATTCGTATCAGTTTCAGGAGGCTATATTGCGACTCACTTTCTGAGCAAACGGTAAAGAATCTCGCCAAACAGTTGAAAACCCACTTCCAAAATGGGCCGATTTACTTTCATCATGTGTTGTTTCCTCAAAAACGTAATAGTTTGGGAGTAATAACTACTAAAATTTATGACCACGGATTTAGCTCGTCGAAACTCTGATTTTCCTTATTCTTTGGCTTGTTTGGCTTGCTCCAAGCAGCATAGATTTGATACCTTGTCAGTTTTTCATGGAAACCTGCACAAGAGATATAGCTAAAACAAGTACAAACAAAGATTATCAAGAAAAGAAGAGAGATTCGATATGGAAGAATGAGAAAATATATTCACACTAATCCAATGAGCTAATGATTGATACATAGATCATGATCAATATGATACAATGAATGAGTGGAATACACTCATATATAGGGAAAATAATTCCATAATTAAGAAAAGAAATCAAGTAGTTAGCTTTCCTTAGGAATGCATGCATGCATAATAGTGATGGTAAAAACATAAAGTCTAAATAGAACTAGTGAGTTAACTCCCACTGAACTAGTGTGTCGAAAATAGAAATTTCTCTAACAGTGACAACCAAAGATGAGGCAATAAAATGTGTCAGGGATAATCCTCTCTCAATTTCCTTAATCAATTTCACTTTCATGTGAGAATTAGAGTTGTAATGTACCCATCCACCCATAGGCCAGGCACACTACTTCAAAACTCAGTTCTAAACTGGTTTCGAATGTTGATAACATTTAATTAATAAATAAGCATGAAAGAACACCATAAAATTAAATGCAATAATCAATAATCATGCTACAACATAAAATAAATAATCAATATTCCATGCACAACGATAGCCAACAAGCATGCATATTAGAATATGAATTTCAAAGATGATAATTAATACACAGCACAAAAAAATATACAAGCACATAAACACATGATAGAGAGCACTTATCTTTAAGAAAATAAATCACCAACATGTTGCATACTAGGGAATTTCCACCCAACCATAGACACTATTATTCCATGTCTCAACAATAGGTCACCCCCAAGCCAGGGATATGAATCCACAAGGATGGTTCAAGGGTGTCACTCAACTTCCCAAGCCAGTTAGCACTCGAGCTCATAAGTTACTCAACACACAACAATCCAAAGTACACAAGCTCTCTTCTCTTCCATCCTACACAATCCAAGAGAATGTACTCCCTTCTCTTCCATGCAATCCCTTAGGTTTTCCACCTCCTTCCAGAGCTCCAGTGCATCTTTTCATGAATCTCCATGTTGGGACTCTTAGGACTCACATTTGTGAATGAAATCTAGCACATGCCAATGGATATCAACCATGCAGACACAAATTCATGGATGGAATACACCAGCCATTACAATAGCCAACATATGAGTTTTTCTTCCTAAACAATCCCCCCCCCCCCCCATGTCCTAATCCAAGAACAAGAATGAATGAGGAATGATAATTGAGAAACAATGAAATGAAAGAGAAAAAGTGTGAATGGAGAATACTAGAATGAAGAGTGTGAACAATGAACAATGAATGAACCCCCAAAGAAACCAAAAATGGGTTTATATATTTACTTGAAAATCAAGAACCACGTTGTCTTTCCCCAAGAACCACATGTAACCACTTCTCTCCATTAAAACAATTATGGGTAAATAAAATATGAAAAAATGACTTATCCCCTTAAGCCCCCTCTCTCGTGGAGTCATCTCCCCCTATAACTCTTGTCCTTTTCCATCTAAAAACCAATGATGTATTTTATTATTAATAATTATCAAAACATTACATTTCCTAGGCACATTGGCCTCTTTAATTGTTTGGGAACTTATCCCTTTCATCAAATAAAAAAATACATTATTTAATATGAGGACTCAAAACTGGGGTATTACATTCCCCTCCCCCTTATTTGGCACTATCCTTTGTGCATATACAAAACTGTTATAACCCTAAATTGCACCATACATACATACCTGGCACCAAGCCCTCTTACTTGCTATTTTTGCCAAGCCATCACTGAGCAACTCTTCTTAAAAACCCCATTTTTGAAGATGTACCTGCCCTACACCACTACTTCCCATGTACACATTCTTTTTGCACCACTACAGGTCATGTACATATGCTAGCTACACCATTACAGCCCGTGTATACCCACAAAAGTTTCAAAAATAAAAAGTTGCAAGGAATTCGTTAAGATTGTGGGCTATTGGGTAGTTTTACAACTGTCCCATCGCCTATATCCCGTCACCCAACCAAATAACCATCCTTTTGTCATATAAAAGGATATTTTGGGTTCTCGTTCCCAAGCCAAGCATAAGAACAGTGAAACTCTTCACATTTCACATCCCCTCCTTGCCCCAAGAATTTGTAGCCACCTTGTGAGGTTTGCATCAGAATTGTCCATTCTTGCCTTTTTCCTCCATTGTAAGCCTATGCCATTTCCCTAGAAGAAGTGTGAGAGGAGAAATCTACATGGAAGCACAATTGGAGATTGGTGAAGAGGATTCCAGACTAGGTTCACAGAGCAGTCGCCGATCTCATTGTAAGTAAACATTGTGATATCAATAAAAGGAATACTTTTTCTATCCTAAAATATGATGTGTCCAATATTTGTATTTGATTTGTGTCCTATACTAACATATTACCCATGATTTATATATGAGATGCATGTTTGTAGTTCCTTGTCTATCTGTTTGTGAATTCAGGCTAGCCTTGGGAAGAGGCTTGTAGTCAATGGAGCAATCGAATGCGAAAGGATCGACACCCGATGTGGAGTTAAAGGTAAAGTTACCGGATATTTTCACTTTGTATTTCATGCATGAAGGTGGGGTGTATTCGGGGAAGTTATAAAAATTAGGAGATTTTAAAATGGTTAGATATGCCTACATGTTGAACCCTAGTGTAGTCCATAGGGGGGTTTTCCCACTATAGCAGAACTAAAGACCACACTAGGGAAACCTCTAAGGTTTTAGGGGATTCTTTGGGTGTTTGATTGGTTTTTACCTTTTTCAATTTTCTTTCTGAGTCTGTTGAGTCTTTAAGGGATTCTAGTCACCTATTAGTGCCATACCGGGTCTCCCTGCCTTGTCAATCTACCTGTTTATCTTCTTTTTTGAGGAGTTACAGAGGTGTACGTGACTTGTAATGGGTCTGCACATGTACATACGTGCCTTGCCTTTAGACAACCCACGTACATACGCAGGCTGCTTAAGCACCAATAGTGTGCCTGTGTCAAGAAAAGTTTTCCTTAAGAAGGGGTTGTCAACCTCATCCATGATTGAAGTCTAACTTCTTAGGGTTTCTTAAATAAGTACACTGTATTTGTTTTTACAGTCGAAGCCTAGGTTTGATGTCAGTTTGGTTATCTTTTTAAATATTTCTTGTGTTTAGTTCAGAAGGGTTTTGGGCAAGTCTTCGAGTCTTTTTGATCATCCTGTTAGGTGTCTCTAGGGACTCCCTATGATCCGCAGTGGGCTAGAGGTCATTTCTCAGTCTTGTCTGGTTGTTTTTCACTTTTTCCCCTTTTGCTTGTTTTAAAGAAAAATAAAAAGAATTTATTTTCAAGTTTCTTATTTGAAGCATAAAGAAAAAGAATAGAAAAAGTTTTTATTTCTTAGTTTGGTTAAATAGTTGGGTTGATTATTTTTCTTATTAGGGGAAAGAGTTATTTTCTTTAAGTTCTTTACTGATTGCTTAGAACATAAGTAGCTCATAGTCAAGAGAAATTTCATTTTAGGTTTTCTTTTAAAAGATCTTAGAAAAAATAGTTATGAAAAGTTGGTTAAAGAGTTAGTTGCAAATATTTATTGTCAATTAGAAGTAATTTTTCTTTCAGTTTTGATTTTCTTCTCCTTCTTTGTCTCCCAAACACACCACTAGTTTGATTTTCATTTCCTTGAGTTAAAACAAGCCATTTAAAATAAACGTTAATTAAAATCAACTAGAATTTATGTTTGTAGGGTCAATCAACTAGTCTAGGCTAGAGCCTTGAATTAGGTTGGAGAAGAAACTTTTCAAGTCTTATAAAAAAACATTGGAGTCATAGCTAGGGAGTGTTAAAATTCTATTAAATGTGAAATTTATCCAGGACCCCCCTCTAACACAGGGGCTAAACACGAGGTCACATGCGGAAAGGTAGTGAATATAACCCCTCCAAATCTGGACCAAGTTTAGTGGGGAACACATATAGAGGACTTTTCATGGGATATTGTCGGTTGCATTTGCCTATGGAGCTTCATGGATATAGAATATGTTTGAGGTCCTCATTTGTATTCTATACCACTTTATTTCTATACCCTCGATAGGTTTTGGGATTCATACCCTGCTCATTGCAGTCCACCCGAATGTCGACTATACCCGCTTGGTGATTGTTCACGAGCTGGAAAATTAGTTGCCTTTATTCTAGGGACTTACATAGGTGACTGTGGGGGTATACTGCGATAACTAATGTAGACTTTTGGACATGATTTGCAGAGTATACTTGGAGGGTGATTTCATGTTCGAGTTTCACTTGCACCAATAAGTTGCTCTAGTTTTGGTTGGCGTAACTATTCTTCCAACTAGATAGTGGTCTGCTTGATTTTCCTTTAGGAGATTTTAGTGTGTGGTCTGTGCTCCCTAGTTTTCCATAGTGAGTTAGTCAGTCATTGCTTTGGGTCTCTGACCTAAGGTGGTAGACCACCCACTCCACCATTCATGAAGAATTTTCGGTCTTCCTCTTAGAAACGTGGAGATGCCTCTTTATAGGCGTTGTTTTGATAACACTGGTTCACCAGAGTCAGTGTGTGAGACTTTTACGGACTTGAACAATCTCGCAAGCAGAGGAAATGTGCATATGATATTCATGGCTAAAGTCCCTAATGATACCAACCAAGGAACCCCTTTGCAAGGGGATTCTTGTGCTTTTCCTTTCTTCAGAAACATTGGTGTCCCTTTGATGGCCACTTTGTACATTCCTGGGTTGAATGTGGGACTACTGGTTCGGTTGGGTACCATTCCAAATGATCTTGACACTTCCCAGTTAAGCGTTGCATGTCATGGGCATCATGTTGATGTTCCTTCGTCAACAAAGTCTTTTCCTCCTCCTTTTTCCTTCCCTGGTGAAAGTACAATTACTAGTAACTGGAAGTCTAAACGAAATAGAAAGAGGAAGAATAGGAAGAATAAATCACCAACCTATGCTAGTCATGTTGGAGATATATCCTCAACCTTTGCAAGTCATGTTGAATACTAGAACCCAGCCTCTGCAATTCATGCTATGAGAAATCACCCAGCCTCTGCAAGTCATGTTCGGGGTAAAAGCGCAGTCACTGCTAGTCATACTGGAAATAGGTTTGTAGCCTCTGTGAGTCATGTTATCGACCCATCACAAACCTATGCAATTCATGTTGGAGATGTGAAACCAACCACTGCTAGTCATGTTGGGGGAATTGATTATGTTGAGAAACCTAGATGGATAGGACGTAATCCTAATTTCCCTTGTAATCTTTGCAAGGGATATCACCTTACTCATTTATTCCTTGGCCTTCCAAAGGTACGAAGATTGTGTTCCCTATCTGCAAGATCTTCTGATTCTAAGTCTTCTGAGGTTTCCTCACAGTCTATTCAGCCATTGGTTGAGAAAGTGGTCATGTTTATGCAATCATCAGTTGATCCCACTCCTCTTTTTGGGGGTGAGGTGCCTTTAGACCATGTAGTCTCGTAGCCTATTCATCCATTGGTTGAGAAAGTGGTCATGTTGATGCAGTCATCGGTTGATCCCACTCCTCTTTTGCAGGGTGAGGTTCCTTTAGACCATGTATTCTTGTAGCCTATTTAGCCATTGGTTGAGAAAGTGCTCACGTCGATGTAGTCTTCGGTTGATCCCACTCTTCTCTAGGAGAGTGTCGAGTCTACCAAAGTCGTCACGTCAATGTAGTCTTTGGCTGATCCCACTCTTCTCTTGGAGAATGTTGAGTCTACCAAAGTGGTCATGCCGATGCAATCTTCAGCTTATCCCACTCTTCTCTTGGGGAGTGATGTGTCTACCGACTATTTTTTTAGAATTTCTAGTTCATTACTTTCAGAACAAGCGGGCATTCCGCTCACTTCGAGCACACCCCCTCCAATCCCTAGGAGGGTTTCCTTTGATTGGAATGACCTTGTTGATCCTCTTCTTCCTTCTTATGTACCTTTTCAAATAAGTGTTGAAGTTAATTCAAAAAACATTTATCGATGTTTTATGGATGAAGGAGCCTCTGCAAGTATTTTACCCTCCTCAGTTTGGAAAGTCTTTTGATCTCTCGAGATTGTGTCTAATTCACATGAGCTGTTGGATTTTGAAAGACATTCTAGTGAATATTTTGGCATTCTTCCTTAGTTTCCTATCTTGTTCAGTGGAAAGAATGTCCTTTTTGATGTTATAGTGGTGCAAGGCCCGTTAGATTTCAATATTCTTCTTGGGTATGATTATGTATACGCTATGAATGTTGTGGTGTCTACGCTCTTCCTAGTGATGCATTTCCCTCACAATGGAAGAATTGCCACGATAGACCAACTAGCATCTGATAATCACCATCCTAATTCGGAATTAGTTCAAGCTACACCTTTATATGTTCCTAGTGTTCATGTAGACTCTACCCCACCACGGGTTAATTATGTGGCGTCTTATCCTCGGTGTTCAATTGCTTATGAGTAGGAACCTGTGCAATCATGTTTTCCTTCTCAAGACTTGGTCTAAGCAATTGATCTATTGGTTTATCCAATGGGAGCATGGGATCCCTTGCTTCCCCCTCTTTGTCCAAGTGATCTTGAGTCTCCTTCTAAGTCTGATCTCATTGTTTGTAGATCCTCAAGCCCTCATGCTTGTGATTCTTCATTGATAGATTCTGCCAGTCCTAGCTAGAGTCTCCATCATCATATGGAATATGGTCAGTTTACTTCACCCTTTGGGACTATTGACCCTCATTTGCTTGATTTCTCAGATTTTGAATTGCCTTTATATGAGGCTATCCTTGAAGCCATGAATATGGTTTCTATACCGTGGGAGGACTTACACCGTGGTTTGTGTTTTCTTCCCTTTTGAGAGACTTTCCAAGTTGACTATCAAAGAGACTCTTTGTCTGAGCCTAGCAGTGGGCTATACCTGAACTAGTTTCATACATGAGGCATAGCTCCCTGGAGTCTTCTTTAAGCCCTTTTCACACTCTCTAAAAATAAAAATATTGTCGAGCGATCTTGTTTTCCTTCATGCTCGCCAAACTAAAACTTGAAGGCACATCTATCTAGTGGCAGTTTACCCATTTTTTGGTCTGGATGGTCAATTGTACGAACAAAGGTATACTTTAGGAACTTCGATTTGATAGAAGAGTATTCTCAGGTATACGTTTAACCATTTTTCGGGCCCGAGGGACTAAATTTATGAAAAATGAACCCCCACGGAGTCCATAGTTAATCTCCTTTTCAAACTCCCTAAAATTGAAAAGATTGTCGAGTGACCTTGTTCCTTCACACTCGTTAAATTGGTCCAGAAGAAAATCTCTTACAGAGTCCATACTTAAGCTCTTTTTAGACTCCTTAAAATTGAAAAGATCGTCAAGTGACCTTGTTCCTTCACACTCGTTAAATTGGTCCACAAGAATATCTCTTATAGAGTCCATAGTTAAGCTCTTTTCAGAATCCTTAAAATTGAAAAGATCATGGAGTGAATTTGTCCCTTCACACTCATTAATTGGTCCAGAAGAACATACTATACATAGTCCATAGTTAATATCTTTTCAGACTCCTTAAAATTGAGAAGATTGTCGAGTGGTCTTGTCTATGTCACACTCATTAAAATGGTTCTGAATAGATGTCTTTTCAGTGCTATTGTATCCCTTTTTCAAACCAACTAGACTACCTTCGAAAAAGGTACCCCAACAGAGTCTTATTTTACGTTTTTTCAGACTCTCTAAACGTGAAAAAACCATCGATCTTACCTTCTCTGGGCTCGTGAAAAATACATTGAAGGGGGTTTCATCGTGTCCTCCTAATCAAAATTTCATTCCTGCGTCTTTGGCCTCATTTTGGCCCCATGTTTATCTCAACTGAACCTTTGAAGCATGCCTTATACGTAAGCCTTGTAGCACTTTGCCTTTGCAACCTGACACCTTGACCCATGGAGGAATTTTCCCCGAGTTTCCTTTCTCTGCACATGTCTCCTTGTTATGAAAATTAGTATGTTCCTTACACTTGGAACTAGTATTCTTGCGACAATCGTTCCTCCTTTGTAAAGTAGAATTATTTTTTTCTTTTTCAAGCTCTTTCAAAATATTGAAAAAGACAAAAAAATCAAATATACCACAAAAAGAGGACGGGAAATTTATTTTCTTTTTATGGCAGTACAATGAGTCACCCTTTGTAAAAGAACATCCTTTCATTTGTCATCAAGCATTTGGATTTAATATTACCTTAGGAATATTTTCTCACTACATAGATATGTGTCCTCCTCCATTTGGTTATTCTTCCAAACACATGGAGAGTTTGTGTTGCCTCCTGCATCGTGAACTTATGTTAATGTCACGTTGCCTGAGTCTAATAATCCGTCATGTTATTTTCCAAGGAAATTTTTACCCAACCTGTTGGCACAGTGGCATACCCAGGGTTCAACACAAGCGCACCAACAAAACCCTAACTACTGGCCCTTTCGGCAACACCTGCAAAGAAAATGAAGTCTCAGCCGAGGTAGAGGCCAGGGGACTTGCAGGACTCAAGTGTCTGCAACCTAGCTGGGACATAGATCTTTGATCACAATACTTAACAGATCACTTAGAAGTTAACATTCATTAGCATTTAACCCTTATTCACATTGCAGGAAAAACCCTAATTGCAGAGCAGTGCAGGATTCAATAAGATCTAACACACCCAATCACTTAGCACATAGAAATAGAGTATATCTAGAATTCATTCAAATTACTAAGCACTAAGATATTATATCAGATTCATCTAACATACATAAAGATTCTAGCACTAATCATAAATCACATCAATCACACAAAATCAATCATAACATAGGATATATGTGGTTCACCCCCAACATGGGGCTACGTCCACCAACTCTTCGTATTCTTTATTATCTTCTATCAATCTCCTTACATGCATAGAGCATCAAAACCAACTCTGCATAGGACAGGAGATCTATGTGCACCTCACTAGATCCTCCTTTCCCAAGCTTGGAACAACATAGAGCCTTTCTTACAATCACTTGCACTTAGCCCTACAAGTTCTCAATACACAATATGCACAGAGCTAACTCAATCGCATATATCCAACCATTTACATCACTTGCACTTAGAACAACACTTATCATCATATACCTCTTAGATCTAATAGATCTAGTATTTACTACATCGTCTAGATATCTATTTATACATTACAAAAGGGGCCTAAGCATGGGTAAGACCAATGGGCCAACATCCCATACCCGTCACATAAACCCTAAACCCAAAAATCTCGCAAAGGGCGGTGAGATCCCATGATCTCCGCTTCGCCTGGTGCTCCATCTTCGACCAGCCTGTCGAAGTCCCAAAATTGGTCTAACATGACCAGTTGTTTCCACAAAAACTGGTCAAGGGCCAAAAGGCCCCCAACACTCACCTCTGACTCGTCTCAAGTCACTCTGATCTAGGTAACTCTACCTCAAAGGCCTTGAGCCTAGTTTTATATGCCTCGACCTACTACTTTGCTAGAGCCTCCTGCTCGATGAACTCTTGAATAACTTTCTTAGTCGTTGGTCCTTCCAAGCACTATTCTACCATGGTGACTACTTGTTCTAGCTGTGCACCTTGTCCTACAATGTCCTAAAAAAGTGTGCAAGCTTCATCCTGCACTAGTTGGAGCCTCTAGGTCACTTCCATGACTTTACTGTAGATGGCATGGACCTGTTGCTGAATTGTGCATTGTTCCTGGGACCCATCCTCTCAACTGTTGATAGTGGCTTCAACTATTCGTGTATTTTTTCTTCTTGTTGCTTTGCCTCCTGAAGATGTGACTCAAATGTCCTCATTTCAGGGTCCTCTGCAAGGAACTCATAGGTCTACGCACTTCGACTATTGAGTTGCTTGCATTCCAAGGCCAATTCCTTGATTCTCTCAACTGTGCTCCAGGAAGTTTCTTCCCTCTGGTCCCACACTTCCTGCGGAGTTCTTGGAACGGCTTGTAGTTCCATTTCTTCCACTATTTCTTGGAGTTGCTAAATGACTTCAACAAGATTCCCCACCTGGCTCTCAGTGGTTTCTTCTTCCATCTATGTTAGGCTCGTCACAGAGAGAATTGCTCTGGTGACTGCTTATTTAACTCCCAATTGTTTCGCAAGCAGTTGTTCTTTCTCCTTCTAGATATGCACTCTATCCTCTTCAAACTTTGTCTAGAGGTCATATTTTTCTTGTTGCGTAACCCGACGCTACTCTATGGATTCCTCCTTTGCTTGCTTCAGGGCCTTTGTGGCTTGTTATTTTTCCTCCTGGACACAACAAAGGAGAGCCTATGTTGAGTCTACTAGTCTACATAGTTGGGCAGGCTCATCTCCTAATTCTATGTCCCCTGTTGACAACAACATGGTAGGCACTACGCGGCTCAAATAAATATCTTGTTGTACCTCTTTGAGATCCACCTCGATCATGTCAAACATTGTCTCCTGTTTGGCTTCTCTTCACTGCAATATGTCCTTTGAGGTATATGATAGAGTGGAAATGATAATTTCAATGTCATCCACCGTGAGCACCGTGTGGAATGGAGGTTTATTGTCTTTTGACTTCTTCCATGATGAAGGTTTCATCGGGGAACCCTTTCTTTTCTTGGATGTTTCTGATTCTGGAAGGGGATCTTTAGGTAGTGTTACTTCACCCTGCTTCTTCTTGTATTCTCCCCCTTCAATCCTCTTCTTTGTCTACTTTGTCACCTCCTCCCCCTTCAGGTGAATCTGATGCAGTCTCTACTGATGCATTGTTTAGTTCCTATACATATTCCTGATTTTTCTTCCTATTCCTGCTCGGTGCATCATATTCTTCGCGAGTGACC
>ML849767.1:0-12188 GCA_009831015.1 Picea engelmannii
CTTGTGGGTGGTATGGTGTGCTCTTCTGATGGTGAAATTCAAATTCCTGAGTCAAGGCTTCAATACTTTTGTTGATGAAGTGTGTGCCTTGATCACTCATGGGGATATTTAGGCATCCAAATCTGGTTATGATATCATCAAATATGAATCTCGCAGCTGTAGTTGCACTATAGTCCTTAACTTCTCTTGCTTCTACCCATCTGGTCAAATACTTTATCTCAGTGATGATGTATTGATATCCTATGTACTTTCCTGGTGGGTTAATAGGTCCCACAAAATCAATGGCCCATTTCTCAAATGCATGTAAAGTTAGTTGAGGTGCTAAAGGCATCTCATATCTTCTAGAAGGTTTCCCAACTCTTTGGCATACATCGCAGGCTCTGTAGTATTCCTTAGCATCTTTATGTAAAGTAGGCCACCAGAGGCCAGCTCTAAGAATATTTTTCGTTGTTTCTTTCCCTGCATAGTGTCCTCCTACGATGCCTTCATGTGCTTCTTCAAGAATCAACGGTCTTTCTGCCTCCATAATGCATCTCCTCAAAATCTCATCTAGTCCCATCTTATATAGTTGTCCAACTCTAAGTGAAAAATTTGCAGCTCAAGCTACCATTTTTTTCATCTGAATGATTGTATACTCGCGGGGTGCCATTTCTATAGACAGGGACTGGACTATCTCGGTGAAGTGATCATCAACTTTTTTGATGGCCAATAGCTATGCATCTGGTAGTGTATCCTCCAAACTGGTAGGTTCCTCTCCATGTTCTAACCTGGACAAGTGGCCAGGTCCCTTGTTCATTCTCCATGGCTTGACCACAATCTCATAATCATATTCCTGGAATAACAATAGCCATATCCATATTATTCCCCCCAACACTGGCTTGTTGACTAAGTATTTCAACGCAGAGTGATCATTGAACATATTAAAATGTCCTCCCAACAAATAGTGTCTAAACTTCTGCAGTGCATATACCATAGCTAATCCTTCTCTTTCAGTGGTAGTGTAATTTATCTCAGTTGTAGAGAGCTTCTTGCTAGAAAAGGATAGTAGGTGGTCAATATATCCTACTCCTGGTTGTGCTAACATTGCTCCTAACGCAATAGATGAAGCATCGACATGGACATGGACTTCCTTACTCAAATCTAGGAAAACCAGAATAGGTGTGTGTCGAAGCTCTTATGGCATTCCTCTGACCATTGAAACTGACTATATTTCTTTAAAATATTTTCCATGGGTTTTTTTATCTGTGCATATCCCTTGATAAACTTTCTGTAGTATCCAGTATGTCCCAATGCAGTGTGCAACTGTCTAACCGAAGTAGGGGGAGGTAGATCAATAATGATGGCAATCTTGGAAGGATATAACAACACCCCCTGCTTACATACAATGTGTCCCATTAATACTCCAAAAGGTGAGAGGAATATGCACTTCTTCAGGTTCATGGAAGTATGACATTGCCTGCACTTATCCAACATTAGTCTCAAACATTCAATATGATTTTTCAATAAGCTAAAAACAGTCCAATCATCAAAATATGGTTCCAATAATTTATGTAAAAATTCCTTGAATGCTTCGACCACCACCCTAGAAAAGATGGATGGTGCATTCTTCAATCCGAAAGGCATCACAGTGTACTAGAAAGAACCCCATTATGTTGAAAATTTGGTCTTATGTCTCTCTTCCTTAGCAATCCTGATCTGGTGATAACCTGAAAATCCATCGATGAAGGAGTAAACTTATTTTCCTCCTACATTATCTAGCACTTCATCAGTAAACAATGTAGCGAATGGATCATGTAAACATGCATCATTCAGTTTCCTTAAATCTGCAAAGATTCTGATCTCTCTTGACTTCTTATCCTAGACCACCATAGGACTAATCCATTCTGATTCTTCAACAGGTTCTATGATTCCTGCTTCCAACATTATGTCTAATTCAATCCTAACTTTCTTCTTATACTTGGGATTCAGTCTGTAGGGTCTCCTCTTGGTTGGCCTTACATCTATTTTCAGAGGGATCTTCATTTCTCACATGGGCCCTTTAATTCCCTTCATGTCTGTGAACTTGGTTGGAAACAAGTCTTGATATTCAGCCAGCTTAGGTGCTTGATCTATTCCAATATTAACTTTCTTGATTTTAATTGGTTTTCCAACGAAAGGTAGTTCAATCCCTGGCCTTTCTATGTCTCTCTATCCTTCAGTTTCTGCAATGTTCACATTCCTAGGATCATCATATTCATCAGCATTGATATTGTAACAACCCTGTAATTTTTGAAGAGGTGCAGTATGTTATCACATATAGTTGTCAAGGGCAGTAGGTCGTCCAAGTTCATGGTCTGCACAGGAAGCATCCGAGCGCATCATGCAAAGTAGCTCATTTAGGGCTTAAAATAAAAACGACAGGCTTAGTTTTGCAACGGTGGAGATCCCCTGTGAGGATCAGAGTAGCGACCCCCGAGTATTCAGAGTTTCAGAATTTCATGAAGTATAGCGCCATGAAAAGCATCGAAGTCCCAAAGTATATCTCAACCATCTAAATCCAGACTACCATGAGTCATCAAATCTGTCACTCCAGGAGGTATTATTGTTCAACGTCAAAAGTAGCGTCCCCCCCAAGGCACAGTTTGGAGGATTCTAAATTTGGCAAGCGGTTAAGCTTGGCAGTAGCGCTAAATCTATCAGGTGCACCTAGATCACAGACCACGTCTAGATCAATGGCCATGCTTCATTGTGGGGATGCAACTTTCTCGATCGATAAAATTATTAAGTGGTCCCGCAATTGAAACCGTGGGTTGGTGAAAGTGATATGTGCCAGAGGGCGGTGGATTGCGGGGCCAAAAGTGGTGTGAGTTCAAACCGCTTTTGACGGCCTTGCAATCATGTTCTCATGTAGTGTCCAATTTCAAAGAAGAACATGGTCACCCCCTAGGCACTAGGTCTCATCCCCATCTCAAGGATTCAGTTAATAAAGGTGAGGAAGGTTGGTGAAACATCATCTCACCACTTAAATGGAAAGAAAGAAGGATTGTCAACAAGTTGACTCTTCTGTTGGTCCCTGTTGAAGCACGATTGCGTCTGACAGAAGCTCGTGTCTGATAGAAGCTTGCGTTTGAAAGAAGACTGCATGTGCTTTCTTCCAGAGAACATGCATATGTAAAGCCTTGAATGGAATGACTTAGGCACGCCTCTGCTAGAAGTGGAAAATTGGTCTGAGTATATAGGAGTCATTTTGATATTTTGTTAAAGAGGAAATGGTTGAGCTAGGCCCACTATTGTAATATTTTTATGAATAACACTAGTTATTTGGTTATGTATTTGTTTTTTAGACATCTTGGATAATTTAAGTCATTTTTCTTGCTCCATCTTATTTGTCTCTGATACTGAGAGAGTTCATGAATGACTGATTCACATGAATTGTTGTAATTGTATTATGATGATGTTTGATTATAGTGTTGTTATAATTTATTTCGGTTTCTTTGAGATTTGAATTCAAGAGAATATTGTGTTTAAGTTTTTCCTCCTTAGGCTACTGGAAGACCTGATGTCAATGACAGACCTCTACACTCTCCTCACCAAAGTCTTCCCTCTATTCACCCTTACTCCAACTTACTAACTTAAGTTGATTCCAGACCTCAAATGCTTGTGCATGCTAGTCTATATTTCTGAGTTAGAATGTTATTATCATTGAGTATGTGCCCATTTGACCTCTTTAAAACCAAACGTGACATATAAATTGATGGGTATTGGGCTTACCTTCAACGCAATATGAAGGTGAATTCTAGTGCTAACACAATTCATTCATCTTCTTCTTGCTCCAAAGGGAGGTTAGGTGCCTCCTCAAAGAATTTGTGTCTTACAACTTGTAAAGCCTGATCTACTGTGGGGTACTAACTTTCAAATAAAAATGTAGCTATAAAGTTTTAAGTCATACCATACCAATCTGAAGTGGTGAGGCACAATTCTGCTTGAAGATACCAGTTGATAGGCATAGTATCCAATGTGTTAATGAACTGATGCACCCACTGTTCTTTAGGAATGCTACTCCATGCCTCCTCACAACTTTGCACATGGTCCTTCGGACAAATCTGACCTATGTATCGAACTTCACACCCTTCGACTTGGTCTGAAAAGCGTACTTTCATCAAAGTGAAACATTTTACCCACTCTGTGATGTTCTTCTAGTGTGTTCCCCACCATCTTGTTAGTGTTGCTTTCAAGGCTTCATCCAGTGCCAACAACCTTTGTTGTACTGGTACAATTTCTTCAAATTCCAATAAGAATGTTTCTAAATGATTTAAACCATCAAATGTGGGTAGATTACTTACTTCTGTGCCAATCCAGCGCACTTCCCTGGTCAATCTAGCACACCTCCACGCAGAAACTTCATACATTCTATTATGCTAGTTCTCCAATGCTTCTTCTAAATCTGATGAGCTACACTTTCACTTCGCTAGATTAAATTTCCATCTGTCGTAGGATTAATGTAATCATATTGTCTTCTTGTCAATTTATATATATTCTCTAGTGCATAAGCATGGTCTTCTTCTCTGATAAGTTCTGTGTATCTGTGACCTTCATCAGGATCAAGAGGTGCAATGACCCTAAGGCCAACACCTTCAAATTTCATTCTTATTTTCTTTAGGTCAACAATAGTCGAATTGTTGAAATCCCAATCAATTCCTAACAACGTAGGATAAGGACATCTATCATCAACTATCTCAATCACTTTGAAGTATGCAAACATCCTTACCCTTTCGATGTCCATAGGGACATTCTCCAGTCTTCCAAAGGGGCTTACTGCCTGCTAATTATCCATCCTAAGCCTGATAGGAGAGTAAATCAACTTGGATTTTCCCATCAATGCCTAGGTTTGCTTTGTCAAAACATTGACTTCTAATCCCAAGTCGAGGACAACATAATCTATGTCATAGTCTCCAATCTGAGCATTAAGGTGTAGTTCTTGTTTGTCCTTTTGTTTCTAGATACTTGATGTACTACTTTATTCAGTACGGGATATACCCTTCCTATCTCATATTGTCTGATCAATTGTTGTATTTATTGCACATCTATTTCATCCTTAATCAAATAAATGCAAGTATATAAGAAATCCATAAGCTTACTTACCTCTTTTCCTTCTCCCAGCGAAGCAGACTGATCGAATGCCAGAGGCATTCCACATTCTCTTAATCCTGGTTGTGTCTTAGATGAAGAGGCTTGTTATCTTCCAAATTGTCTTACTTCTGGTTGTGTCTTAGATGAAGAGGCTTGTTCTCTTCCAAATTCTCATCTTGCCTCTTTGAACATCTTCTTTTCCTTCCTTGGATCAAACAATTGTGTCTTCTTTGTAGCTCTTCTAATCCTTGATCCCTTTGTAGTATTTTCTGGAGTCACCCTGTCTTCTCCTATAACAGTGCCTCCTATAGTGATAATAGTGACTCTGGGATCCTCTCCACAAGGTTCCACTAATATCAGTTGCACTTGTTGTTTTCCACCCCGTCTTTCCTGAAGTTTCACCAACAATATTGGGAAATCTGAAATAACATGTTCAAATGAGTTTCAATAGCTACAACCAATACAAGGGTTTTGACAGTACCTTGCCAAGTGGCTTGGTTGGGCGCAGTTACAACAAATGATCTGACCTCTAGCTTGACCCTTGCCTCTTCCTCATCCTCTTCCTCTGAATCCACCACGAGGGTTGAAGTTTCCTCTTCCTGGGGAATTAAACTGTGTAGCATTTCCCTCATGTTGTATTTCTCCTTGAATCCTATATCTATCTCTTGACCTTTCATGCAAGAGGTCATAAGCCCTAAAGTCCTTCTCATCATGCCCCACAGATTTACAAAATGTGCAGTAAATATTGGTAGGGTTTTGGACATATTTTTTCATGTAATAGCATTCACCGGGGTGATGTATATTTCTACATACCTCACACTAGGGTAGAGTAACCTGCTTCAAAGGGCTCGGAGCTCCGGAGGCCAAGTACTCATTAAATAGGGGACAATGCCCCTTGGCATGCCCCTCTGACTTACATCTGATACACTAGATGTCTTCTCTTTTATATTTTCCCTTTTCTTTCTTCATATCTTTGACCTGCAAAGATAATCTAGTTAGCTGACTCAATTTTTTACTCATACCTAAGTTGGATTCTCCCATAGGGGTTGATTCTAGTTTCATGGCGATCTCCAGTGCCTCAGCCTACGAAGTGACTTTCTATTGCATCAGACAAACTCTGATGTGTGGTAAGAGGGCAGCAATGAACCATTCATTATTCTACTCATTTGGAATCTGAAAGCTCAAATGGCTTGTTAAGGTATTAAACCTCTGATCAAATTCCCACACAGGTTCAATTACTCTCTACTTGATTTCTTCCAGTTTTGTAATGCACTACGAATCTGAATTGGGTTTCTTGAATTCTTCACTCAACGCAGTCTTGATATCGTTCAACAGTTTAGGTTGTATAGTTCCTTTAACAAACTTCATGTACCAACTTAGTGTGTGGTCTCTCAAGGTAGTACTAAACTGATCTCTCTTAACAGCTTCGTCATTGAATTTATTAATACTCCATATATCTTCACATAAGAACCAGTGTTGATCATGATCTTCATATCCATCTCCTCTAAATATAGGTAACCTCATTTCATCTTCCATAGATCTTCCTAGGTTTCTTGATTAAGTATGTACTGAACTATTGGTAATAGTGCTCTGAGTGCTCTGATAACTCTGGCTACTCTGGTTACTTAATGCTACTAAAACAACAGGAGGAGTATTAGTACTTACTTTGACAGTAGGCGCAGTCCCTAAAGTTATTGATTCTTCTCGGTGAGGTTCTTCATTCTTCCTCTCCCCTTCCCTAGTGGACTTTGAATACTCCTCGTTCAATAGCTCTTCTTCTTCTCCATTGTAGAACCCTTCGTCCTGTGATAGTGGTTCATGATTCTACTCAAACAGGTTCACCAGAGGGACCTGTTTGAATGCTCTCCCACTGCACATGTGTCCAACCTATGTGTCATTGTCATTGTCTGAGTTCTTGAACATTATATTTTTGGTCCGACCGGTTACTGTATCTTCAATATGTTCTTCTCATGCAATAGCATCTTGATATTCAACTTCAAAAAGTGTAAAAATTTTCCTCTAGGTCCCTTAAATAAATATCTCTCTATTTGGCTATATGACTCTACTCTATCAATAGAAAACTCAGTAATTTACCCTCCATTAGTTATATCAAACCAGTGATCTATTGCTCTTGACATGATGTTATCGATTCTTTTGACCTTCTTGATCAACGTCGACGTCCAAACCACAGATGGTCTAGATCTGATTTCAAACTGGGTATCTGCTAATCTAGCTAACCACTCGTATAACTCTTTATGAATTATTCCAAAGAAAATATTGTGTATTTCAGTGAAGATGTACCTTCCCAAACATTCTTCTATATTAATGCTAGGGTTCTTGTCTGAGCTTCAGTGAATTCCTTCTCTTGTTATTCTATCCACTTATGAGTTTTTTTCTTCGATGGGAACCACCTTGACATTCTGTCAATAATATCCTAGTCCCTGCAACAGAACCATTTTTTGGCATAGGGGTAGACCCAGGGTTCAACTCTATCAGTGCACCAACAATCCCTAACTACTGGCCCTTTCGGCAACACGTGCGAAGAAGATGCAATCTCACTCGAAGTAGCAACATGGGGTTGCAGGACACAAGTGTCTACAACCAGAGGAAATGCAAAGTAGATCCAGGGAAACAACACACATCACTCTAGTATTCTTTATCTATCTTAATCCTACTACAAAAGAGATATCTCTATCTAACACAATAATGCAATAACAATATATATGATAACAAATAACACAACACCAATCACATGGAACAACCAAATATACGTGGTTCACCCTCTCCCTAGGGCTACGTCCACAAAAATGCGTTTATTGATATATTATATGAAACCATACAGTTCTATCTATGGAGTTATCTTGCAGATCTCTCTCTCTCTTTCTCTTCTTCTCTACCCTCCTTGTGCACCCAACTACAGGGTTGATATTCGCACCCAAATGAAGATCTTACAATACAAGAATGCTCTCACAACACAATAATTCTCTCACACCACAACAATAATCACTCAACATCAACAACACAATCCAACTTCGAACAATAAATGACATGGACGAACCCATCCCAGGTCCTCTAGGCCTTTATTTATACATTACTTGGCAAAGTTCTAGGTGTCAAAACCCTAGGTCAACTTGACTTGTGATTTAAGGGATTCGCCAGCCTATCTTTCATTCTTTTCCACGAGGTGCTCCAAAGCATTGATGGTGGCTTTTTCTACTTGTTGAGTTTTCCACGATCCATCTTCTTTGTTGATCTGTCTTCCTCGATATTCTCTTCCAACATATAGCTTTTCTCTTACTTTGGTCCTTCTTTTCTTCTTCTTTGACCACTTCGACCTGTTCTTGGTTAATGTGCCTTTCGCATAGTTCGTACTTATCTCTTCTTCCTTAATCTTTGCTTGCTTCCATAACCAAGTGCTAACAATTACCAATGCAGATCCCAGTACAGGCTCCTGCCACACCACCCCTACCCCCAACTAGCAGCAACACCACCACCACTAGGGGAATATGAAAAAAGAACAATCCCATAGCTCCACTTCCTCCCCGAGCTCAACCACCTTGCACACTATGCGAAAGAGAAGGACACCCCACTAATAGATGTCCTACCCTTCCCGAGTTACGCAATCTAATCCAGCTCCCTAGAGAAACCCCATCGCTTGCTCCTCCACCAAGTACATCCACTGCTACCACGAAGTCCTCAACCACATGCAATAAAGGGTTACAAACCAAATTCGCTTTTTCCATATGCTCATAATATGGCCATTACACTCATCAATGCCCAGCTCTGCCTCAATTCTGCCAAACGTTAGTCGCAGTATGCCAAACATCTCGGCCAAAGCCCTCTCAGCCACTGCCTGCTAAGGCTCACATCACTGATATTAGATATATTTCATTGTCAGTACCCGAGAGAACGAGGTACCATCCACAGTATCATGACATTTGGTTTATGTCAAGTGATTCATCACACCTCGTACATGATGTCCCCTCTATGTCCTCACCCCTTGAGTAAAATAACACCTACCCATTGACAGTTCCCCCTGTCACCTCCCCGGATCCCCTATATTCTCTAACTTTCCACTGTGATGAAGATATCCTGGAGGAACTCACTACCCGTGATTTCCCATGGAATGTGCTCCATCATCAAGCACTTTTTCTTTCACAAAAGGCCTTTCACCCTCCTATCCAAGCCTCCATGTGCGTAATCAAAACTAAGGATTTTATTCCTGTAGGGCATATAGGTTGGTTCAACAACCCTATCCCTACCCTAGATTCTTTTTAAGAAGGCAACATGGCCAACATCTCCCCCATCGTCAAAATTGACATTTCCATTAAACAGGGAATCATAGAAGAAATCACCATTGGTGTTGCATGCTCCCCTGAAGAACTCACATCTTACAAAGCTCTCTTTCAGGAATATTGGGATATTTTTTCCTGGTCATATATGGAGATGCCTGGCCTTGATCCATCTATAGTTTAACATCGAATCGACACATGACCAGATGTATCCCTTGTTCGTCAAAAGAAACGCCCCCTCCATCCATCCAATGTTGTGGCTATCAAAGCTGAAATTGAAAATTTACGTGTTGTCGGTTTCATTTACCCCATTGTGTACATTTCATGGGTCTGCAACCCCATCCCCGTTAACAAAAAACAGGGAACCATTACCATCTGCATAGACTTTCGTGATCTCAACCATGTTTGTCCCAAGGACAACTTCCCAACCCCTTTCATTGACCAAATCATCAATGATTATTCCGACCATGAGGCACTATCCTTTATGGATGGGTTCTTTGGTTACAATCAAATCTAAATCCATCTAGCAGATCAGTACAAAAAAGATTTTACTACCCCTTGGGGTACCTTTTCTTATCACATTATGCCTTTTGGACTTAAAAATGTCGATGCTATGTTCCAATAGGCCATGACCTATGTTTTTCATGATCTTGTTCACATAATTCTTTCTTATTTGGACGACCACACTGCTCGATTCAAAAAGTGAGCCCAGCATTTAGACGATTTACGCATCGTCTTCCAACGTTGTCTCCAGTACAATATCCACTTGAACCCCCTCAGATGCGTATTTTGCATTATTGTCAGATGCCTCCTTGGGTTCATCATCTCCAAACATGGAATTACTATATACCCCCTCAAGGTCCAAGCTATCACATAAATTCCACCACCGCTAAATTTACGCCAACTGCAGAGCCTATAGAGAAAAGCCATTTTTTTACGTCACTTTGTCCTAGACTATGCCACTCCCGCACATGGTTTTATCCGCTTACTGCATCATGATATCCCATTTTGATGGGAATAACATGATCAAACAACTTTTGATGATTTGAAAGCTACCCCATCCAATGCCCCTTTGATTAGTCCCCCAGACTATGATCGTGATTACATCCTCTACTTATCAGCCTCAGTTGTATTAGTAGCAGGAGTCCTCTTCCAATTAGGGGATGATGGGCGTGAACGTGTCATTTACTACAATAGTAAAAGCCTTTCAGGGCCACCCTTGAAGTATAATCATGATGAGAAACTCGCATTATCATTTTTCCTCGTGGTCCAAAGACTGTGACATTATATTCTTCTTCGAACGACCAAGGTCATAGCAGATTCCAACCCCATGCAATACTTTCTTAGTTGACGATATATTAATGGAAAAATTTCCTGATGGATCATTATGCTCCAAGAATACAATCTGGAGTTCTCAACTCCCAAAATAAAGAAATCTCTTGTCCTTGTCAAACTCATTACAGATTTTCCCTCAGATGCCAAAGCTTCCCCCATCAATGAGGATTTCCCCGACGATCACCTCTTCTTCATCCTCTCCGACGACCCCTGATATAGAGACCTCCTCATCTACCTTCGTACACATAATTTTGGGTCTCATCTCTCTAGCAATGATTATCGATGCATTCGCCATCATGCCCCCCACTACCTCCTCATCAAAGACATTCTTTATTGATGCGAGGTCGACACCATTCTTCGGAGATGTCTTAAAATTAACGAAGTTGAGAGAATCTTGAACAATTTCCACAACGACGCTTGCGATGGTCACCTCTCAGGTATGTCCATCGCCCAATAAATAATTTGAGGAGGGTACTTTTGGCCCACTTTGTTTCATGACTGCATCCACGTTTTCAAGTGATGCAACAAATGCTAGCTATATGCAAACAAAGCATGAGCTCCACCATCTCTTCTACACCCATTCATCATAGCCAACCCCTTTTGTAAATGGGGCATAAAATTCATGACTTTCCATCCTCCATCTAGGAATGGACACAAGTACATTTTCGTGGCAATAGATTAGTTAACCAAATGGGGCAAATCCATTCCCAAATTTAACAACACCCCTGACACAGCGGCTTGTTTTTTTTTCAACTACATCATTACTCAGTTCAGAGTCCTATTACAGTTAGTTTCCAATCATGGTAAACACTTTGAGAATGAAATATTTTTGGAACTCTCCTCAAAGTTAGGCTTCACCCATGAGTTTACCTCCCCGTACTACCCTCAGTCCAATGGACAAGTTGAGGTGATCAATAAATTCCTCAAAACCATGCTCCAATGCACCGTCAACAAACATAAGACTAGTTGGCATCATATATTGTTTTCTGATTTATGGGCTTATTGCACGACAGTCAAAACTTCCACCAGTTTTACACCTTTCCACCTCATCCATGGGATCAAATCCACGCTCCCTATCGAGTGCGAAATCCACACGTTACACACTACTATTGGGCTATTACCTGATACTGCTCCAATGGAGTAGTTCTTGCTGACCTAGGAGTCGCTTGATGAATATCGTCAATCTTCATTACAACACAATGAGGTAGATAAAAAATGGTCCAAAGCCACCTTCGACTGCCATGTCAACATTCGCTCATTTAACGAAGGTGATCTCTTGTTAGCCTATGATATTTCCCACAACACTCTTGGTCATGGGAAATTCAAGTCATTATGGAATGGACCCTTCATCATCCAACATTTCCTCACTAAAGGTGCCTAGATCTTGGCCTCTCCATATGGCTACCCTCTCAAAGAACCCATCAACAGGTTGTACTTAAAGAAATTTTATTC
>ML849767.1:12288-44838 GCA_009831015.1 Picea engelmannii
TATGATAGCAAGTTCATGCAGCATCCAAGGAAGTTCAGGACACATTGGCTTGGGCCATATCAGGTTTCCTATGTTACAGAAGGAGGAGTTGTGTAGTTGAAGACTCTGAATGGAGAATGGAAGGAAGGTTTAGTAAATGGGAGGCAGTTGAAATTGTATTATGACAACCAATTTCCTGACAACTCTCAGTAAAAACAAAGAAAGAAGGGTCTAGGTACTAGGTGCAGTTGAAACTAGGTACTAGACACAAAAAAGACAGTCTGCACATGACAAGGAGGGACAGAGTAGAAAGCACAGGCTACTCTGTACAGTTTTCAGTCGAAGTATTACCAAAGGTTCAACCCTTCAGTGACTCGGGATGAGTCACAGGTGAGTGTTGGGGGCCTTTTGGCCCTTGGTTATGGAAGCAAGCAAATATTTATGAAGAAGAGAGAAGTATGGACTGTGTGGAAGGCACATTAACCAAGAATGGGTCGAAGTGGTCAAAGAATCAAAAAATAAGGAGCGAAGTAAGAGAAAAGCTATCCGTTGGAAGAGAATATTGAGGAAGACAGATCAACAAAGAAGATAGATCGTGGAAAACTCAACAAGTGGAAAAAGCCATCATCAAATGCTTTGGATAACCTCATGGAAAATAAGGAAAGACAGGCTGGCGAAGCCCTTAAAGCACGAGTCAAGTTGACCTATGGTTATATATATAGGGTTTTGACACCTAGAATTTTGCCATGTAATGTATAAATAAAGGTCTAGAGGACCTGGGATGGGTTTGTTCATGTTATTATTGTTCAAAGTTGGATTTTGTTGTTGATGTTGAGTGATTATTGTTGTGGCATGAGAGAAGTATTGTGTTGTGAGAGAATTCTTGTATTGTAAGATCTTCAGCTGGGTGCGAAGAGCAACCCTGCAGCTGGGTGTGCAGGGAGGGGAGAGAAGAAGAGAAAGAGAGAGAGAGATCTGCAAGCTAAGTGTGTAGATAGAACTGTATGGTTTCATATAATATATCAAGAAACACAGTTTTGTGGACGTAGCTCTAGGGAGAGGGTGAACCAGGTATATCTGGTTGTTCTGTGTGATTGATGTTGTGTTATTTGTTATCTGTTATACTGTTATTTCATTATTGTTTTAGATCATAGATATCTCTTACGTAGTAGGATTAAGAGAGATAAAGAATACTAGAGTGTTGTGTGTTGTTTCCCTGGATCCACTTTGCATTTACTTTGGTTGTAAACACATGTGTCATGCAACCCCCTATTTCTACTTCGGGTGAGAATGCATCTGATTCGTAGGTGTTTTTGAAAGGGCCAATAGTTAGGGCTTGTTGGTGCGCTGATAGAGTTGAACCCTTGGGTGTGCCCCTGTGCCAACAATAATCCCTCTGTATGAGGAAGGAGAGATGGTGTAAGAACCATAGATGGTGGATGAAGATACCATACAAGGATGGCAAGAACCATGTTTGGAAGGGTGAGAGTAGCAACCACCTGGAATGCTTAGACTCCAAGTGGGGGGTAGAAAAAGGGAATTTGGGTAATGGCTTGGGGGCCTGTCTCCCAAACCAAGATTTTCCTTTGGAGGGGATGGATAAGTGGTGCAATGGGGTTCTCATGGAATTCTTGAGGTAATAGTTCTTCAACTGGTAGAATTTCAATGTGGGGAGGGGCCTTGGTGGAGGATTATTGTCTCTAATATTTGTTCCATTAGAAGATACTACACGCACTTATGCGGGAGGGTGTAGGAGAGGTGGTGCTCCATGATATGCCCCCAACAAGGATGGTCTTTGAAAATTCTGGGACCCATGTCGATGACTGAAAAATAATTTGAGCTAGTGCGGACAAGGGGGAGAATGTTATCAATTTTGGAGGAATGATTAGGCTCGTAATGTGTAAGTTTGTTGATGGTGATGATTTTCCCATTGTGGGAGAACACCATTGTTCGAAACATAGAAGAGGATACCACCTTCATAGCATACATGTAGCTACATCTGAATAAGATATTGTAATCAAGTGGGGCATTGATAACTTCGATACCGATGAGGATGGTTTTGCCTCCAATTTCTACAGGGACATTTTGGAAGAGCCATTCGGGGGATGATGGGTGACCATCGTAAGCTCTCAGGGTGATGACAGAGGGTACTAGCTGAGGTGAGCCAAGTTTTTTCCATACTAATTTGGACATGATTCATGTGGATGCACCTTCATTGATGATGCGTCGATGAACTATGATTTTCCAGATCTTAACAGGTATCTGAAAAATCTACCAGGGTAGGGAGGCGTGGTTCTCCTCTATCTAGATCGAAGGTGACGAGTCTAGTATTGACTGGGTTGAATTCCCCCAAGGTGGAAAGAAACGATTTACGCTGAGATGTATAGGTTTGGAGTACCTCCAATACATACATGGTTGCATGAGACTGTGCTAAGTCATTGACCAGACTGTAGTTATGGGCTGCCCTTGCATGAGGGTTATGTACATTTTGTCGTAATGACATACAAGGTATACGAGGGTTTGGTTCAATGTTAGGACATGGAATCATCAATGGTTGTCTGACTATAGCTAGAGATACTTCTGAGGTGGTTGGGTTAGATTCAGGGGGAACACCGTATTGATGACCACATAGTTGAAAAATAATCTCTTCTTCACTGGTAAGGAGGATATTGTGATCAACCAGATTTCAAGGTTGATTTGGACCTGGGTTTTGATACTGCCCCATTTGGGGTGGAGCAGGGTGTACCTTCTGTTGGGTATTCATCACAACTTGGTGTGGAATAGGGTTTTTCGAAATAACCAGAGGTGGTGGTTGCAAATAATTCCATGGGGCTTGCTGAGGGGCAGGCGACATTGAAGGATGTTGCACGTTCATGGATTCTTTCATCCATTTGAAATCAACAATTTGGGGGAAATGGTGTGTATAATTTCCATACTCACCACAGAGAGTGCAAGGGAAGTTAGTTTGGAGGTTATTGTTCTTCCCTTGTCATGGTTGATTATTATTGTTTCCCCCATGGGGGTTTTGGTTGCCGTGATTTTGGTTGCCCCTAGTGGGATGGTTTTGTTGGGGGTTATTTCCTTATGGTCCTGGGTTGTTATTTTTTCGATTTTTCAATTTTTTCTTGTCATTATTCAACGGATGGGCCGGATTTTTCATATTCAATTGTTCAAAATTCTGAATCTGTTGAATGGGAGAGGGTTGAACAAAGTTAACGTCAGCATGTGGTTGTCCTGGTGGAGGAGAAACCGATTATGGAGGACCAAGAAATGGAAAATATGGATTGTTTTTGGGAGACGATCCATATGGCATGTAGTAAGTTGAAGCACTTCCACTACTGCTAAGGTTATATGTGGGGGTTGAGGGTGAACTCGTACTTGGTTGAGAGACTGGATGTATCATGGGTACCTGCGAGGGTCCACCCATTGGTGGAGGGGTAACAACAGGATATGACTATTGGTGAGTGGGAGGAGGGTAATAAGATGTCCCTCCATATGATTTTAGATATTGAGGTGCACCATAAGTGGGTGATAGGTGGCTGTAAGGGTTGAGGTGGGCCATAGAACTAATCAACCCATTCGCAACGTGGGACATTCCTTGTCTGTCCTGGCCAAATGGTATGGGTTTGGGTGCATCAGGTAATACTGTGTATAAGTAACCTGATTGATAATAGATGAGGTCAAACTGTTGGGCCTTGTTGATGGCCTCCTCTTTTGATTGAGGAAAAGTGGATTCTAAATCCTTGGCAATAACAAAGGCGAGTGATTTAAGAAGCCAATCAAGGTGTTTTTCTTTGGTGGTTTCCTCTTTACACAAACTACGCCACCGACACCATTCATGGATGTGGTCGGCTATATGGATATAAGTAGTTTGTTTGAACTTAGAGAGAAGTTCTAAGATAGTATCATGACGAACTGGTAGTTGGAAAAAGGACAAGAAGGCCTTGGCCAATGATTCAAAGGTCACATGGGACCCTGATTTTTCATTCACATCCCATTTGGTTGATGAGCCCGTGAGAGTTATTTGAAATAAACTCAAGCGAATGGAATCATCTATAATGTTGTTTGAAGAGAACCATAAGTGAAATGTCATAACATGGTTGGCGGGATATTCCCTCGGCTTTCCTTCAAATTTCGGAATATATGAAGGTAGTTTGGTAGGCATATTGGGCCATGTGTTGTCATGTAAAATGGGATCATTCATGAGTTTGGTCAAATCAAGAATGTTGAGGGATGCCAAGTATGGCATAGGGATATTTGGCAGAGGATTAGTTCCAACCATTGTGTGAGTAGGTAATGGACCTGTCACTTGAGAGGGATTTGGTGGGTTTGTACTTCCTCCTTGGGAAGAAATTTGACTCCCACATTCTCGTGAAGGAGAACCAATAGATGGGTGACCTTGGGTATTGGACCCAAGCAAAGTGGAACCAAGTAAAGATGATCCCAAAAAAGTAGCACTCATGTGGGTGTGATATGGTTGAGCCTGTGATTTGGCAAGACTCGAGAGTCCTCCCAGAATAGGAGCGAGATTCTACAAGCGTCTAGAATGACAAGGATTCTGTGGTTCCCTTATGGTTCTGACTAGAAAAGTGAATGTGTGAAAATGGTGACAAGAGAGAAATAAATGAAAAATATCTTTGTATATTTTTGACCTTCACACAAAATAGTATACCTCACAATTTCATGTAATAAAATGAACATCATACATAAATCAACTGTAAATAAACAAGCATGTGGATAGGTGGATTTTTTCCGCGTGGGGGAATAATAATAAAAATGATCGTGTCCTAAAAGATGTATCGTCCTTCCTCTCAATTAGCACCGAGCCTTACAATAACACTCAACAGTGGGGTCTAAATCCATCGGAAGAGGAACTAGTGAAGGTTGAAGTAATCATTTATAATGAGGGGTAGATGGTGCATATCCCAAAAGAGCTGGTGATATTTCCCAATAGCCACACAAAATATGATCAAGGTGTGATTGCAGCCCACAACTGCCACCTGGGTATATATACTAATTTTGGACACTAAGTACCTAGGTCAAAGTGCGACATTTAGATTTTCGGCCTCATAAATGGGTCACGGGTTGGATGCCCTGACAAGAGTTGGGTGACTCAAGGAGGGATATGTAGAACAACTGGACCTCGACCTTCAACCCTTCATGGGTATCTCCCTGCCTTATGGTGTAGGAACACTTGACTTGGATGATTTGAAAGTTCCATATTTCTCAACTTCTATTGTTTGAAAATGTGAGAACCTAAGAACGAGGTTATTTGGATGCCTACCCCCAAGATCCTACCTAGACTAAAAAATTTCTTTTGGCACCTCTTGTGGAGGAAAATTTAGTGTGTTCTTAGAATTTGTTTAGATGTGGTGGGATGAGAGATTGGGATCATGGACCAACCTCATTTGAATTAATTGGTGTGGACAATTTCCAAAGAAGTAGTCAGATCTTTCAGAATTCCTTTGGAGAAAAACTACTTCGACCTCCACTATTTTAATAGAAATTATGTGTGTGTGAGGAGTGTCTTTGTGTGTAAAAAGGTGAAAAGTGTGGCAGTATTTTAACAAGTTAAGTGTGATATTGCAACATGTGGACTTCCTATGGTCCTTACAAATCTTATTTACCTAGCTTACTATGTGTCTTTGGTACAACCTTGCGGAATATTTAAAGCCCTAAAGAACTAGAAATGTGGACATATGGGTCCTTACAAATCCTTTAAACTCCCTAAAATGTTGTCTATACTAAGAAAGATTTGAAACTATCATAGAATTGTAGACATGTGGGCATGTATGGGAATTTACTTTGATCTTTACACTTTCCTAGAGTGTGAGCTAAACTAAGAAAGCATTTTAGAAACTATCCTAAGTTTGCAAACATGTGGGCATTTATGGGCCCTTACAAAGCTTGAAGATGAGTTCAAAAACTAAGAGGAACTCTAGGGGGGCTTTGTCCTCTCCTAAATATTTTCAAGGGAGATGAAATGTCCTTTTAACCACCTTTCTGATTCCCGAGATCACATTAGGGTGCGTGGGAAGAGCATACTTGAGGGTTAAAATTAACTTCTAGTCGCAATTTAGGTGATTGTGTATGAAAGCAATAACTTCAAATTAAAATTTTAAAATCCAAATGAGCCATCCATGTAGCAACAAAGAAAAAGATGAGAATAGTGATTCTTTTTACCCCTAATTGCCTATGTTAGCTAACCTTTCTTATGAGAAAAGACTCTAAGTGGAGTGTAGTTTCCTTACAAAGTGCAGGAAAATAAAAATCTGAAGGCTAGGGGCCCTCAAACCATTCATAAAAACCCTTACAATTTGAAAAACTGGATTTATGAGTGGGTTACAGTTCTGAAAGGTGCCCAGAGGGCACATAATGCACAAAGTAATGAAGCATGCTTCACCCAAAGTGTGTAGAGTGCGCGTCTGTGGGCTTGAAAAGTTGCACACTTCTTGTCACGCGTCGAGGGATAAATTTCCAAGTGAAATACTCCTTCCTTAGCTCTGAATTTTGACTTTGGTAGGTTGGGATAGGATGGTTTTGGTACCTGAAAGGAAAAACAATCAAAATGAAGTGCTCTCAAGGCTCAAATAAGAAGGAATTTGATATCGATCCCCAATATGGTCACCAATCTGCTGTGTTGGTTTTGTCACTTGGGTGAGAAAAAACACAACACTTGCATTTTTAGATAATCCTGCTAAACAAGACAAAAGTTTGTGAGTGGGTTAGACAAACCAAAAACACATGAAAAAAAAGAAATACAACTAAAAAAAACTAAGAAATAAATGTTAGAAATCTTGAGAAACTTAGAACCACGAAAATTAAAAAATGACCAACATATTGCTACGAATGGATCAATAGATTAGTAGGAAAAACACCATAGAGAAAGGCGGGGAATTATGAGTCCCCTCTTCCTCCTTGGGAGGGATATTGAGTTCCCTGATTGAGAGCTCTTCTCTCCTTACAATGGAAGAAATGAAAAATGATGATGAAAAACAATGCCTATTCTATCAAGAGGTGAGTGGATTGGCCTATTGCAATGGTGCTTGAAGGATTCAAAGAGAAAAGAGGATTATCAAAGAATAATTCTTGAAGCATAATAATACCTTGAAGATCTTATTTTCTTAGCACACCCATGGTTCTTATTTATAACATCCATTCATGGAAAAATTTAATTGGTTCATAGTTTGAACAAGGGGTCTTTTAGGGCACCCTCTATCCTCTATCCCTTTACCAGCCTCCAAGCTAGATTTCGCTCATATATGAGTGTCAAATTGTGTTGGGGGTCGGACTAGAAGTGGTTGAGGGGCCGACAAGATCCATAAATGCGTCATTCATAGAAGTGCATGAATTTTCTCATAGACAGTCTCTCATTTTGTGCATAGTGCGTGCGAAGGGCTGCGTTGGCCCGCACATGCTACGCACTGTGCGTGTGGTTCCTTTGGTGAATTTGTGCACTTTGATTTTTGACCCAATTATATAGTTTATTGCCTTTTGTAGGAATTTGTTGCTGTAGGTGGACTAATTGATGCTGGAATTTATATTTTTATTCATCCATTGTGTGCAATGTTTCAGTGATAACAGTTGGGTTCAAATGTGAATAGTAATTCTAGGTGTCTCTATTATGGTGTACATACCCATTTGCTTCCTCTGGTTTCTATTCCCACATTTTTATCTCTAATGATTTGTTTTGGTGGATTATTCTTCTATACCCTATGTCTAGGTGTCCTAGAATGTTTCTGAAGCTCTTGTGTTGATTATTTGGGTTGGTTGTCATTGATTTCAACCCTTGAAGAAAGTCTGGTAGCAAATTCCAGTAGCACAAAGGTTTGGGTAATGGACCCAAGTTTGTTTGATGTATAATGGTATGAGTTTTTATATATTTGAAGGTAAGACTATTCTTTATGGATAGTACATGTCATTCCATTTCCGGTGGTATGTGGAACGTCACATAACTCCTCACGGTCAGAGATTTATGGCCATGTGAAGTTGGAGAACCCTCATAAGTCATCTAGAGGCCCCAAAAGGTCAGAGTAGTCAAAGTGGGTTAAGATGGTTAGAAGGTAATTTAAATAATAAAGTGAAGTGATGAGTGTACTATAAGTCAAATTTGATACACAATAAATTATTTAAATAATAAAGTTAATGGAGAAATTATAAGTGGACAAGTGGTTAGAAGTGGGTTAGCCCTTAAATAAGGAAAGCGAGTTAAGATGGTTAGAAGGTAACCCCTTGAGGAAGCTACATGAAAGTATAAATAAGAGGCAAGGGTCTCTCATTTTTAATCACAATTGAGCATATTGAATATATACAAGTGACTGAGGTAACCAAAGGATATCTAAGTCAAATTTCAGAGGGAAGATGAAGTAAAGAAGGTCGAAATTCAAGGGAGGATAAATTCTTTTGATGATGCTTTCTAAGGTATGTTATTTACAGGTCATCTCACCATTTTCACAATATATTTTTTTTCTAGAATGATTCATACCATGAAAGTGGGAGGCCATTGAGGAAACATATCCGAGTATCCATGATAGAAAATTTAGTTTGTGGGTCGTTGTATTTTTAGAGTTACACTCCTTGGAAAATAGGGTCTGAAACTAGTCTAAAATAGGTGTTTTAGGTAAAAACGTCATAACTTCTTCATAGCAGATCCAAATTCAGTAAGACCAAATGTATTGGTTATATTACAGTCTTTAGTCTTTTGTGTACCATTTTTATATCAATACAACAAATATTCCATGCGGGGGATGCTCTACAAGTGTTCTCTCTAGAATAAGCAAAAATTCAACAAGGTATGCCATTTTTTTCTATAACTCCTTTTCTGTGAGGTTCCAAGCAGTGAAATATGGAGGAATTCCATTAAATACACTGAAGAACATTGTGTACTATTTTCATATCTTTATTCATTACAAGTACATAGTTATGATTATTGCAAGTTAGGGTTGTTGACTAATCCAAAACTAGTCATGTGAGACTAAAGTAAAATTTGATGAAAATGTTAGTCTCTTGTTAAGGAAGGTTTGTAGGCATGTGATCATATACACCAGGTCTGTTACAGAGTTACAAATCAGATTTGTATGATGAAATTGATGAGGGTATTTGGTTGAGGTATGTTACAGGTAGAGGTTTTATAACAGTGAGGTTGTGGCACATGGTTTGATGTAATGGTTTATGGTATTTGGTTATGGATAGTGTGATGTATTGCTAGAGAACTTTTAATGGTTATATTGGTATATGTATTTGGTATATGGTTTAGGTACATGGTTGAGGTACATGGTTGAGAAAAGTAGTTGATTATTTGTCACATACATTAGGTGTCTAGTTGATGGTGTTGGTACATCTTCATGAGTCATAGTTTATGTGTATTTTATGGATGATTGGTACATATTTGGTGCACGGTTGATGCACTCGTTGATGGTATAGGTTGAGGTATAGGTTGGTGCATAGTTGATGCATTTTTTTATGGTACATATTGATTACATGTTGTTACAGGTTGGTTGGCTGCAGTTCAGTGGTACAAGTTGTTACAGTGGTATATCTCATAGTGATAGTGTGACAATGGTTACATCATTCTACTTCTACATCAGGGCGGTTGGATGGGGAAAGGATAGGTGGTTGTAGCCACCTTCTAGTTGTAGCCACCTTCTGGTTGTAGCCGGAGAATATAGGGGATTGTAGCCTCCTTCTAGTTGTAGCCAGATAATTGGGGAGTTGGAGCTTCCTTCAAGTTGTAGCCTGAGAAACTAGGGGTTTGGATCCTCCTTCCAGTTGTAGTTGGAAAACAAAGGAAGTTGGTGCTTCCAATGAATATTATTCTTAAATAAATATAATAAGAAACATTCAGTGGTTTTCTCCCGCTTGGGTTTCCATGTAAAAACACTAGTGTATTGTGTATGTGTATAATTTCTCATTTGTTCATTATTTATTTACTTTGAAACTATTGGATGATAATGCTACATTGGTATAACACTTGAATTTTATGGTAAAAAAAGATTAAATTTCTCTATTACTAATTCACCCCCCCTCTCAGTAATCAAACAATTGGTTTTAGAGTGGTTTCCTTCAGGAAATAATTTAACCACTAGAAGGAGATCATGGATTATTCTGAGAATGGAGTACCACTATTTAATGGTCATAATGGTTTAAAGTATGAGTTATGGAGTGGAAGGATGAAAGTATTTTTATAGGCACAAGGGTATTATATTTGGCTATACATGATATGATAATTCAAAAATGGCAAAGACTGCAACCAAGAAGGAATTGAAGAAGAATAAAAAAATAGCATTGGATTTGATCTGGGAAGGATTACCTAATCCGGTAAGAGAAAAGGTTGGTAAATGTTCATCGGCCAAAGAAATTTGGGATAAGTTACATGACATATATTCTTCACCCATCGCAGATTCAGAAAATTCCAAATAAGATGCTAGTACAAATCAAGAAGAAATATGTTCACCATGTCAAACAGATTCAGAAGATGAAGAGTACATAATCAACAGAGGTATGTTGTTTTTCTTTAATTGTGAAAAACACAGACAACTTGAAATATAGTTCCATGAAGGAAATGAGACAAAAAAACTAATTGAAAAGGAAGACAATTATGAAGAAGAATTGAATAGTGCTTTAGATGAACTACGCAAATAAATAGAAGAAACAAGTCACTCAAGAAAGAGTTGATGCAACGAAAGGGAAGTGTTCACATTTTTGAATAATCCCAACAGGTCATCAAGAACTTAAGAACTTATCTAGAAGAAGCCAAAAAGATCGAAGAAAATATTGAATATCAAAAGCAATATTTGGAAGCCAACATAACAGCATAGAAGGAAGAAGCATAAATGAGAGAGAAGATATTGACATATCATCTTAAGGAAATAACTAACAATCTAAACCAGCTTGAGGTAGAGTTTGGTCAAGAAGAGAAAGGAATTGAAGAAGAAATAATCACATTAAAAATCTAGCTTGAAGAAGAGAAAAAACCAAAAGAAGTCATGAAGTCTTAGATAATGAAGAAAGAAGAAGAGGTTGAGAAGCTTGAAGAAGAAGTTGTCACATTCATAAGTAAAATCATCAAGCTCAATAAGAATGTTGAAGAGACAGAAACATGCACATCAGTTATAGAGAATGAAGAGAAGCACTCTAGGTTGCTAGAAAGGAAGAATGAAGAAAATATAAAGAGTTATGTAGAAGTACTTGTTGGCACAAGGGCAGACCCAGGGTTCAACGCTACAACAATGCACCAACAAAACCCTAACTACTAGCCCTTTCGACAACATCTGTGAAGCAGACGAAGTCTCACCGAGGTAGAGGCATGGGTGGTTGCAGGACTCAGATGTATGCAACCTTAGCTGGGACACAGATTTGTGATTCTAACACTTAACAAAGTACTTAGCGGTAAGCATTCATCAATATTCAGTTCTTGGTAACAGTGTAGACAAACCCTAATTATAGAGCATCGCAATATCCAACCAGATATAGCATCTAACAACACTTAGCATGACGAAACAGATCAAGTCTTAACAGATTCAACACTAAGCATATGTATATCAGTCAGATCTAACATCCATCCATATTATTAAGCACTAAGCATCGAAAGATCATTCATCTATATTAAATCACTAAGCACATTAACATATAATCACATCAACACATTGCACAAAGAAGAGAAACACAACATATATGTGGTTCACCCCCCCTGGGGCTATGTCCAACAACTCTTCTTCTCTTCTATTATCTTCTATTAATCAGTTACATGCATAGAGCCTCAAAAACCTTATTCTGCATAGGACAGGAGATCTATGCGCACCTCTCCAGATCCTCCTTCCCTGAGATAGATTACAACACTAAGCCTTCTACAGTCAATTGCACTCATCTTTACAAGCTTCACATAGTATGCACATAACACTTACAATCCTTTGATCACATAGATCGATCAATAACACTTAGCACATTGGCCTAACATCACATAGATTCCCCTCCTTACATTGCCTAGACATCTATTTATACTTTACAAAATAGGCCTAAACATGGGTAAACCCATGGGATGACATCCCATACCCATTACATAATCCCAAACCCCAAAAAGGACACAAAAAGGGGTTGATATATCGTGATATCTACTTCGTTTTGTGCTCCTCCTTCGACAGGCTGTCGAACTCCCAAAATAGGTCAAACTTGATCAAGGATCTCCCAAAACTTGGTCAAGGGCCAACAATCCCCCAACACTCACCTCTGACTTGTCCCGAGTCACTCTGATCTGGGTAGTTCTACTTCAAAAGCCTCAATCTTGGCTTGAGATGCTTCGACTTGTTGCTATGCCATGGCCTCCTGTTCAACAAACTCTTGGATGACTGTCTCATTCACGGGTCCTTCTAGGCGTTGTTCTGCTGCAACATCAACTTGCTCTAGTTCTACTCCTCAGCCTTCGATCTATGTGAATAGTTGGTAAACCTCTTCCTGTATAGGTTGGAGTCTTTGAGTCACTTCGATGACTTTGCTTTGAATAGTGTGAACCTTCTGTTGGGCAGTGCGCTGCTCCTAGAATCGTTTCATTTTTTCCACAACTGATAGGGGCTTCAACTGTGCCTGTATTGTCTCTGCTTGTTGCTTCACCTCCTAGAGCTATGACTCCATTTCCTTTAGTTTTTCATTCTTAGTGAGTTTCTCATAAGTCTGGGCACTGCAGTCACTATGTTGCTTGAATTCCATGGAAAAATATTTTATTCTCTCGACTGTGCTCTGGGCAGTTGCTTCTCTTTTATCTCTGACATCCTATAGAGTGTTAGGAACTATGCGGAGCTCTAAATATGTTATTCTTTGTTGTAGCTATTGGTTCCACAATCTTCTCTACTTGATGCTCAACCTGATCTTCTTCCTGTGGCTCTAAGCCCGTCACAGAGGAAAGTGCTCTGTTGATTGCTTCTTTTACCTCGAGTTGTCCTGCGAGCAACTATTCCTTTTATTGATGCATTTGTTCTTTCTCCTCGTCAAACTTTGTCTGGAGAGAAATCTTCTCCTGCTCTGCAACTCGAAGTTGTTCTACAAGTACTCCTTGAAATTTCATGAAAGCCTGGGTGGTTTGTTCTGTTTCCTCTTGTTCTTGTCGAAGGTGAGCTTCAGTTGCATCTGCTAGGCGCTAGAGTTGGGCTGGCTCATCTCCCAATTCTTGTTCCCCTTATGGAAGGGGCGCAGTGGAGACTGCGCGACTGGACTGAAGATCCTACTGTTCCCATCGGAGCTCGACCTCAATTCTATCATACATTTCCTCCTGATTTTCTCCTTTTTTCTCCATGATTTCCAATGAAGCGTCATTTAGAGATGCTATGATGAAGTCAAAGTCATCAGGAGTAAGTGTAGTTTGCATCTTGGTCACTGTGGCTCTTGATTTCTTCCGAGAAGAAGGTTTCGGGGGAGAAACCTTCCTCTTCTTCAAGGGGTCAGCCTCATCTATGGGCGATGTTACTTCACCTTTATTTTGTTCAACTTCTCTATCCTTTATCTCTTCTACATCGCCATCACCTCCTCGCTCAGGTGATATGGAAGCAATCTTCCCTGAGGTGCTACTTAAATCTTAGACTTCTTTAGTCTTCTGTCTTTTGCTGGTTCCAGGTCTATCTTGTTCTTTGTGAGTGGTCTCCAGGCTGTCCAGTTCAGGATCATACATCTCTGCAGGGTCAATGGGGATAAGGAGATTTGCAGACCAGTCCTTAATGATCTCCTCTAGGTACTCTTCTGTAAGTTTATAGTATGACTAAAGATGTTACTTGTGTTCATCGACTCATGCTGTAATGTAAATGAAATGTCGATATGCGTTGAACTTAATCAAGGGTTGGAAAATTTGTAAGGTGTTCAGAGTCATGCACAGCTCAACTTCGATGGCTCTCTTTAAATGAAGGTAATAGGTATGAAAAAAAACGTTCGACTTCCATTGTTTGTTCATATCACTCGAATACCAAAGGGTAGAAAACTTCACAGCAAGTGGCTCAAATGGTTCGATATCCAGGAAGGTTGAACCTTTCGACATTTCCTAGGAAATAAAGGTAATGAGGATAAGAAGCCAGCTGAAGTGAAACTCGTAGCCCCGATCCTATGCTTTGTGGAAGTCTATTTCAAGCCCAGTTCATCTGTAATCCTTCTACACTTCCGCGCGAGGTCGACGACAAAACCCGTGACCTGTGTGGGTTGGTTCTTGCATACCATATTTCTAGCTATTAACTGACATTCTAGGCACACTGTGCCATTATGAATGTAGGATACCTTGTAACCTCACGTCCCCTTCTCGACATTGTCATATGTTTCCTTAATATTCTATGCTAGTGCACGATCTGTGGCCTTCCCTGGGTAGAACTCCTACGGGTCAGGTCCTTGCATACTCAACCCTGTGATCCTATGGATCAATGTTGGATCGACTATAATATGGTGGTCTAGCCATAAATAGCCACCATGGTAACACGATAGTAGCATCTTGACACAGGCGTTGACTTCCTGGTGTCTTCTGAAGTGTGGGATTTTTATGAAATTTAACAAGGTGGACTGCGCGAGGTTCATCGTCCATGGCTGAGGGATGATCTTTGAGTTCTTCCCCTTCATTCTGGTTAGGTATTTGTACGGGGTGAGCATGTTGTGGTTTTTGCGATCTCTGAGGTTGAAGTCACTGAAATTCAACACTGCAATCTTGTCTTGCTGTGCTTGAACTGCGCATATCCCCTTCGGGAGGTACGCAGTGACCATGGTGTACTTGAAATATCTGGGTACACTATCACGACTTACTACGCCGACTAGAGGTGGGATATAGTTGGGTAATATAGATGGGATCAACTTTGCATTGGCTAGGTCATCTCTATGTTTGATTCACTTTTCTAATGATGGTCAGGATGATCTAGCTCCGTGAGAAGTCGACGGAGAGGCTTGTAGTCCTCTCGTCGATGACACTTGTATACCTGCAGACATTGAAATTTCTCTTTCGATCATGAGGTTGATGATAAATTCCTCGACAATTTTCTCTACTACACTGAACTCGTTCGACATACACACTTGGGTTTGAAAATATTAGGGTCAGAGAGTAATCTCTCAATGCAATGGGATAGAAAGAAAAAGCGTGATGTTCACTGTGTGAAAATCAACTAATCTGCGGGCTCAAATTCACGGTTAGAAAAAGTGTTCTTGGTGTGTGGCGCGATGGGATAAATAGATACTTGGTAACATATCTCTTGCAATGGGTAAGAAGCCTTCATTAACTCAGTTCTGTCTATTATGGCGTGATCCCAAGGGTCTGGTGGAAAGCTATCTAACCATTAATGCCTTTTTTTTCTATTTAGGGCATCATTCGAATGATTATACTGTCTTTAACGACTATATTTCTTTGCCATGGCGAAGTTCCATGTGACACTGTTCTGGTATTCCGGTGAAGCTCCAATTTTGTAAATTTTCCTTCTACGAAGTTCCCTCAGGAACCTTCTGTAAATTTTCAATCTTAGGTCTCTTCTTACTTAGTTTTCTAGCCTTCTTTCCGATGAGCTTCATCTCAGAATTCCTTTTTCCATTCTAATTCTTATCTTCTTTTGGCATAGTAACTTCGCGCTGTTGAGATTCTCTCCTAGAAATTAGGGGTAATACCTCATTTGTATTTGGAATAGGTAATGCAATATTTTGTGGGTCTTCTAGTTTTCTTCTAGCTTCGACATTCCAGTCTTTGGTTTTAAATAGCTTTGCTCAGTTATCCTGTTCTTCAATCAAGTGTGCGATCCTCCTAGTCATGAAATATTTTTGATCTTTCTTCTTTTGTTCTAAGACTTATTTTTCTTCCCTTCTGGCCTGATCTCTTTCAATCCAAGGTTTTCCAAGCAACATAGTAAATGGAGTGTTGTCCTCAATAAATTTAACAACTTCAAATTCTTCCTCTGTCGAAGTTCCCTTGGCACTCATAGATATTTGGCTAATCTTTCCACATAGGTTTATCAACTTTCCTATGAATAGTCTTATTCCTCCTAATGAAGGAATAATAGAAGGATCCCCTAAAGTTTCCCAAGTTCTCTTTGTCATGATATTCACCTGTGTTTCTTCATCCAGAACACAGTCAATGTCGAAGTCTCCTATTCTTGCTTCAATGCATTCTTTTTCTTTGAAGACCTATGATAAATTGATATGTCGATGATCATTCATGATTTCTTTCAGATGTAGCAATACTTTCTTTGATTCTTTCTGGGGTTCTACCATAATCTCAGTTTCTTGAATTTGCTCGTGGTCTTCTTGTCTCATATTCATCCTTTCAAGCTGAGCAATCATTCTAGGGAAATCCAAAACTTCATGGTCCATATCTTTGCAACAAAGGAAACTAGGTTTTCTACCAGGGCATTCCTTAGCCAGATGTCCTGGTCTTCTTCAATTGTAATAAAGGGTTAATCCTCTCTTTCTCTTAAATGATCCCCAACCTTTCCTGTACTGCGTGCTAGGATCATAGTAGTTAACCTGAAAAAAATTATTTCTAGGATCCTGCATCCATTTGTTAGTCCAAACATTCTTTCTATACATAGGTATAACATATTTTTCACTATTCTTATCATATCTTCTTATATCACATCTTCTTTCGTCTATCAATGCCCTAGTTTTCAAGCTAGGACAAATCTTATCAAACATGCCTAGATCCATACTTTAGAAACAAAAATTTCCACTAATCTTACTTCTACAGAACACAAAGCTTCCAGATCTAAAACTTTTCACTATTCTTACCTTTATCACAACACAAAGTGTTCAAATATTACCTCTTTTCTTCAGATTGAAATTCTTTTCTTTAGCACAGAGCTTCACAAACTAAGTATAGTACTGCGCACTAGAGCGACAAATCTATGCATAGATCTTTCATAATTTTAGGTTAGATATTTTCACAAAGCTTCTTCTTTTTTAGTTCCCAGCAATCACAGTTTCAAGTCCCAAAAACAGAACCATTTGTTGGCACAGGGGCAGACCCAGGGTTCAACGCTACAACAACACACCAACAAAACCCTAACTACCGACCCTTTTGGAAACACCTGTGAAACAGATGAAGTCTCACCCGAGGTAGAGGCAGGGGTGGTTGTAGGACTCAGATGTCTGCAACCTTAGCTGGGACACAGATATGTGATTCTAACACTTAACAGAGAACTTAGCAGTAAACATTCATCAATATTCATTTCTTGGTAAAAGTGCAGACAAACCCTAATTATAGAACATCGCAGTATCCAACCAGATCTAGCATCTAACAACACTTAGCATGACGAAACAGATCAAGTCTTAATAGATTCATCACTAAGAATATGTATATCAGTAAGATCTAACATCCATCCATATTATTAAGCACTAAGCATCGACAGATCATTCATCTATATTGAAGCACTAAGCACATTAAAATATAAGCACATCAACACATTGCACAAAGCAGAGCAACACAACATATACGTGGTTCACCCCCCCTGGGGCTATTTCCACCAAATCTTCTTCTCTTCTATTATCTTATGTTAATCAGTTAGATGCACAGAGCCTCAAAAACCCTACTTCACATAGGACATGGGATTTTCATGCACCTCGCCAGATCCTCCTTCCCTGAGCTAGGTTACAACAATAATCCTTCTACAGTCACTTGCACTCAGCTCTGCAAGCTTCACAAAGTATGCAAATAGCACTTACAATCCTTCAATCACATAGATTGATCACTAGCACTTAGCACATTGGCCCAACATCACATAGATGCCCCTCCTTACATTGCCTAGACATCTATTTATACTTTACAAAATAGGCCTAAACATGGGTAAACCCATGGGCCAACATCCCATATCCATTACATAATCCCAAACCCCAAAAAGGACCCAAAAAGGGGTCGAGATCCTGCAATATCTGCTTCGTCTTGTGCTCCTCCTTCAATAGGCTATCGAAGTCCCAAAATAGGTCAAACTTGATCAAGGATCTTCCAAAACTTGGTCAAGGTCCAACATTACTCAAAGGAAGGAATCATGGTCAACCATAATCTAAGAAAACTATTGAAGATACATATTCAATAAGACCATCCATGTTCAAGCCATAAAGAATCTTCAATCATGATCATGATCAGTCAAGGAAATAAAATGAGATGAAGAAAATTCTACAGAGAAAAAAAAATGTCAGATACAGAAAGGTTTGGAAAATAACTGAAAGAAAAGAAGGACATGTAAATAAGGAAGAGGTTCAAGAGATTTTTCTTTCAAGCATTTTAGTGAAAGGTGAATCCACAGATAGAAAGAAATAAGTCATAGCTCAGAGAGATGATGAATCTACCAATGAAGATGATGATGAATACAAATCAGAGCAGGAATTGTTCCGAGCCATCCAACTTAGAGACTCCTAGGTAATATGAATATTATATAGGGGGAGTCTATGTGATATACGTGACAGACCAAAGAACCATCCTTTGAGCAACTTGTAGAGTTTGAGAAGACAGATCCAGAGTAGTCAGTTAGCAGAAGTACAATCAGTTGTAGTAGTGAAGACGTCATGATAGTATAGTGATAAATGGGTCAACATTATGGACAATTGTGCAGTAGAGTCTTGGATAGTATGGACATAGACGGATTTGTAAGAACACTTAGAAGGTTTGGAAAGATATATGACAATGGATGAGAGCATAGATTCATATATTGGTTCAGAGAGTGGTTCAAAGAAAAAGGAACATTATCATAATGCATGATATTTACACAGGAAATGACTTAAACAATGCTAATGGATTCCAAATTGACATATATTCTTTGGACACATGCAGTGCATACATCATTTCACATTCAAAACATAGTAATGCTCAATAAAAACAATGACAAAACTCCCTATGAGCTATGGAAAGGAAGACCAGAAAATGTGAAGCACTTCAGAGCATTTGGAAGCAAATGCTACATCAAAAGAGAAGATGGTGGAATGGGAAAGTTTGACTCTTGTGTGGACAAATGAGTACATGTTGATTACTCAAGTACAAGGAAATCATACAAGAATTACAATCTGAGATTGAACAAAGTTGTGGAAAGCATTAATGTAACAATTGATGAAACATGTGGACGAGAATTAAAAGAAGAAGAAAATGAGTTAGTGGAACAACTTTACGTAGAAGAAGAAAAATATGAATAAGAAGTAGAAGGAGAATATGAAGAATATCAGACAAAAGTAGAAGAGAAATTTCAACAAGTGCCTCCAAAGACACCTAGCAAACGAGTACAGAAAAATAATCCTTCAGATCAGATTATCAGAAACAAGGATGCAAGAGTTGAGACTAGAAGAAGAATTCGTTCACCAGAACAAATGCACCTAGCACTCTTATCTACGATTGAACCAAATTTTTTTGAAGACGCCAACAAGGATGCATTTTGGAATAAGGCCATGGATGAAGAATTGGATCAAATAGAGAATAATGACACTTGGGAATTGGTTCCAAGACCAAAGAATAAGAATGTGATTGGCAGAAAGTGGGTTTTCAGAAACAAATTGAATGAAAATGGACATGTTACAAGGAACAAAGATAGATTGGTATGTAAAGGATACACACAGGTTGAAGGAATCGACTTTGAAGATACATTTTCCTAGGTTTCCAGAATGGAAGCAATCCGATTGCTCTTAGCTTATGCATGCTCCAAGAATATTAAAGTGTATCAGATGGATGTGAAATCAGCCTTTCTGAATGAGGAACTTGAAGAAGAATTCTGCATTGAATAACCATAAGGATTTCAGTTGTCAGAGAACGCAAATTATGTGTGCAAATTGAAGAAGGCCTTGTATGGTCTAAAACAGGCTCCTAGAGCATGGTACTCTAGACTGGATAAATATTTACAACAGGAAGGGTTCAGAAAAGGAAGTGTAGAAAAAGACCTCTACATCAAGGTAACTCAAGATGGTATTTTATTAATTGAAGTTTATGTTGATGACATTATTTTTGGAAGTATTGATGACAAGTTAAGCCAGAAATTTGCAAAGGATTTGTAGAATGAATTTGAAATGTCATTACTTGGAGAAATATCCTTCTTTCTAGGTCCTCAGATACGTCAAAGCAACCAATAAATTTTTATTTCTCAATATAAGTATATCAGAGTAATGCTAAAGAGGTTAGGAATGGAATATTGCAAGCCAGTTACCACTCCTATGCGAACTTGTTGCACGTTTAGCAAAGATGATGATTCAAAGTCTACAGAATAGAGGAAATACATGTCAATGATTGGTAGTGTACTATATGTGACAACATCCAGACCAGATGTAATGCAGGCAGTTGGGCAGGTGGCATGATTTCAATCAACACCAAAGGAATCACATGTCTTAGCAGTGAAGAGGATTTTCAGATATCTCAAAGGAACATAAGATTTTGGATTATGGTATCCAAAAGGAAAGGATCTATCACTTATTGCCTACACATATGCAGATTGGGTAGGTTGCACTGATGATTGAAGAAGCACCAATGGAGAAATGTTCTACTTGGGTGAGTTTTTAGTATCATGGCTAAGCAAGAAACAATCATCAATATCTTTATCTATAGTCGAAGAAGAGTATATTGCATTAGAAGAATGTTGTACATGGGTTCTATGGATGAAACAAACTCTGACATATATACAGGTTGAGTATGATGAGCCCATTCCAATCTATTATGATAATACAAGTGCCATCAATATCTCAAAGAACCTGGTGATGCACTCCAAGACAAAGCACATTCCAATCAAGTATCACTTTCTATGGGAATAGGTTGTAGAGAAGAACATTAGAGTTGAATATGTGGGCACAAAAGAACAAGTGGTAGACATATTTACAAAAACGCTTCCAAGGGAAGCCTTTGAGTATCTTTGCCAACGACTCCAAGTAATTTCTACTCCAAAATGAATGCTTATATTATATGTCTTAGATTTACATGAGGAAGCACCATAAAGAGGACATTTCAAGTTGGGAGATCAATTTCAGGGAGAGTTCAGTCAGGGGGAGCATCCCCAGATGGAAATATACCTTTTCCATTGATGATAAAGGGGGAGAGATTTATCATATGCAAAGGCAAATGCTTGGAGAAAGAGCACAAAGGCATGGTTATAGGGGGAGTGATGGTCACGTGGGGAGAATGGGTGATATGAATTCAGTATTGCATCAGAGTGTTTCCATCAATGCCAAAGGGGGAGATTGTTGATTATTTGGGTTGGTTGTCATTGTTTTCAACCCTTGAAGAAAGTCTAGTAGCGAATTCCAGTAGCACAAAGGTTTGGGTAATGGACCCAAGTTTGTTTGATGTATAATGGTATGAGTTTTAATATATTTGAAGGTAATAATATTCTAGATGGATATTACATGTCATTCCATTTCCGGTGGTATGTGGAACGTCACATAACTCCTCATGGTTAGAGATTTATGGCCATGTGAAGTTGGAGAATCCTCATGAGTCATCTAGAGGCCCCAAAAGGTCAAAGTAGTCAAAGTGGGTTAAGATGGTTAGAAGGTAATTTAAATAATAAAGTGAAGTGATGAGTGTACTATAATTCAAAGTGGATACAAAATAAATTATTTAAATAACAAATTTAATGGAGAAATTACTAAGTGGACAAGTGGTTAGAAGTGGGTTAGCCCTAAAATAAGGAAAGTGGGTTAAGATGGTTAGAAGGTAACCCCTTGAGGAAGCTACATGAAAGTATAAATAAGAGGCAAGGGTCTCTCATTTTTAATCAAACTTGAGCATATTGAATATCTAAAAATGACTGAGGTAACCAAAGGATATCTAAGATGAATTTCAGAGGGAAGGTGAAGTAAAGAAGACCAAAATTCAAGGGAGGATAAATTCTTTTGATAATGTTTTCTAAGGTATGTTATTTATAGGTCATCTCACCATTTTTACAATAACTTTTTTTTCCAGATTGATACAGACCGTGAAATTGGGAGTCCGTTGAGGAAACATATTCAAGTAGCTATGATACAAATTTCATCTTGTGGGTTGTTGTATTGTTTGAGTTACACTCCGTGGAAAATAGGGTTTGTGGCTAGTCCTGAAACTAGTCTAGAATAGGTGTTTAAGGTAAAAATGTCATAACTTCTTCATAACATATCCAAATTTAGTAAGATCAAATGTATTGGTTAGAGTACAATTTGTATTATTATGTGTACCTTTCATATCCATACAATAAATAATCTGTGTGGGGAATGTTATACAAGTTCGCTCTCTATAATAATAAAAAATTCAACAAGGTATGCCATTTTTTCTATAACTCATTTTCTGAGAGGTTCCAAGCAGTGAAATCTGGAGGAATTGCATAAAATACACTGAAGAACATTGTGTACTATTTTCAGATCTTTATTCATTACAGGTACATATTTATGATTATTTCAAGTTAGGGTTGTTGACTAATCCAAAACTAGTCATGTGAGACTAAAGTAAAATTTGATGAAAATTCTAGTCTCTTGTTAAGGAAGGTTTGCAGGTATGTGATCATATACACTAGTTCTGTTACATAGTTACAAATCATATTTGGATGATGAAATTGATGAGGGATTTTGGTTGAGGTATCTTACAAATAGAGGTTATATAACAGTGAGGTTGTGGCACATGGTTTGATGTAATGGTTTATGGTATTTGGTTATGGATAGTGTGATGTATTGCTAGAGAACTTTTAATGGTTATATTGGTATATGTATTTGGTATATGGTTGAGGTACATGTTGGGTACATGGTTGAGACAAGTAGTTGATGAGTTGGCACATACATGAGGTGTATAGCTGATGATGTTGGTACATCTTGATGAGTCATAGTTTATGTGTATTTGATGCATGATTGGTACATATTTGGTGCATGGTTGATGCAATCGTTGATGGTATAGATTGAAGTACAGGTTGGTGAATGGTTGATGCACTTTTTTATGGTACAGGTTGATTACAGGTTGTTTGGTACATGTTGTTACAATTTGATTGGCTGCAGTTTAGTGGTACATTTTGTTACAGTGGTATATCTCACAATGATAGTGTGAAAGTGATTCCATCATTCTACTTCTACACCAGGGCGGTTGGATAGGGAAAGGATAGGTGGTTGTGGCCACCTTCCGATTGTATCCGGAGAAAACAAGGGGTTGTAGCCTCCTTCTGGTTATAGCCAGAGAATTGGGGAGTTGGAGCTTCCTTCAGGTTGTAGCTTGAGAAACTAGGGGTTTGGAGCCTCCTTCCAGTTGTAGCTAGAAAAAAAAGGAAGTTGTTGCTTCCAATGAATGTAATTCTTAAAGACATATAAGAAAAATTATTCTGTGGTTTTCTCCCGCTTTGGATTTCCACATAAAAACATTGGTGTACTGTGTATGTGTATTATTTCTAGTTTGTTCATTGTTTATTTACTCTGCAACTATTGAATGATAACGATACATTGATATAACACTTTCATTTTATGGTTAAAAAGGATTAAATTTCTCTATTACTGATTCTCCCCCCCTCTCATTAATCCAACATCTTGCTAGTCGTTTTATTCTTGTTTTTATTTTGGATGATACTCTTCTTGTTTTTGTTGTTGTTCTTCTTCTTATACTTATTCTTATTTTAGTTCTTCTTTTGTTTCCTGTTCTTTTGAATTTTTGCTTTCTTCTTTGGTATTCATCACATTTGTTTCAACAATATTTACATTGATTCTTTCCACTATTTTGTTGAATCTTAGGTTGTAGCATTTGTATGCCTTGCTTTTGCTTGAGTAACCAACCAATATTTCTTTATCAACTCGAGAATAAAATTTTCCAATCCTGTTTTCTTCTCTTTTTATGTAACATTTTCTTCCAAACACTCTAAAATGCTTGACATTTGTCACTCTTTCCTTCCATAGCTCATATGGAGTCTTGTCATTGTTACTTCTGAGAATTCCTCTGTTCAAGATATGAACTTTTGTATGTACTTCTTGTACCCAAATGATATTACTCAACTTGGAATCTTTAAACATGGTTCTGGCCATTTCCTATACAACGTTGTTCTTCCTTTCAACAAATCCAATTTGCTGAGGTGTCCTAGCTACTGAGAATTTCATTTTTATTCCATGTTCTTCACAAAAATACATGAATTCTTTTGATGTGAACTCACCTCCATTGATTGATCTCAGGCACTAATTGATTTTCAAATCAGTCTCATTTTTCACTATCTCTTTAAATATCCCAAAAGATTCAAATTCCTCTGACTTTTTCTTGAGAAAACAAATTGTAGTCATTCTTGTAAAATAATCAATAAGTAGCATAAAATATTGTTCTCCATTCATCCCTTTTGTTCTTATTGGTCACACAAATTGGAGTGTATAATCTCCAATGGTTTTTTTGTAGAGTATTCCTTTGTTCTGAACTCAGTTCTTGTTTGTTTTCCATGTTGACAGTGCTTGCACATAGTATTGGTTGGCTTTGATATTTCAAGAATTTCTCTTACTGCTTCCTTCCTACTGATTTTTACAATATTGTTAAAGTTCATGTGACCCATTCTTCCATTGAAATATTGGTTGTCATTGATGCCAAACCTTGAAGAAGTCTGATAGCCCCAATGGTATGGTTATGGAAACCACAGTTGATAAAATAAAAAGGCCATGAAGGATAGTGTGAATGCAGGTAACTCACTCATGGATGGATAGTCCATTTCATGTTGTTTCTAGTGATATGTGGTACACCACATATTTCCTCATGATTAGGGAGTTATGGCCTTGTGAATTTAAAATCCCCAATGAATGGTAACGAAGATCCTAGTTAGTTACAATTATTTAATGAAAGGGTAAAGTGGTTGTAACAATCAAGTTAGGAACCCCCTAATCTTAAGGAAAGAGGTTACCTAGAAAAAATACAAATACACCTCAAGGAATCATTCACAAATATATTCACTCACTCTTTCTACTGAACATCTTCAAGTGAACTAGTGATCTAATGGAAAGTTTTGTGATGAAAAAATTTGAGGTAGTGACAAGTGAGAAGTGTGGGAGTTTTGTGGTTGTAGAGGAGAGTGAAGTTCATTGAGGAAACCCTAGTTTGGTTGACCCCCGCAAGTCAGATCACTAGTGTTCCACGAGGAATCCCCGTAGGTTGTAGTATACTTGTCATGTGAGGCCCCGTGAGGCATGATGTCTTAGTCCCACGAGGACAAGACAAGTTTGGGAGAAATGATAGTACTAGGTCCCTAAAGACTTAAGATAACTTACATGTCAACATTTCAATGTTTTAGGTCAACTACGTAAGTACTAGAATGTTTTTTTACTTGTTGTGAAGGTTATGCTAGATTATGATGTGGTTTATGCTTGAGTTGACATGTTGATGAGGGTTTGACACATGATTGAGATACATATTGGCTACATGATTGAGTAAGGTATTCTGGTATATCTAGTTCAACATATGGCATGGTTGTTATGGTTCATATCTTTGAGATGAATTTTCATGGTTGAGGTATACACTTGATGTATGGTGACATATGCATGAGGGACATGCATTGGTTCTTCATTGATGATATGGTACATGTATATACTTGATTGATGCTATGGTATATGGTACAAGTTGTATTCATGTTTGACATATGGTACATGATTGAATACTTATCATTGATGTTGTAGTTGGTATATCTTATTGTTCTTGATTTATGCATATATGTTGGTACACAGTTGATGGATGATATGGTTCAGGTTTTGGTATAGCACAGGTTGATGTTGCAGGTTACAAGTTCATGGTATAGGTTGGATATAGTGACAAGTTGGATACAATGACAGGTTGACAATGACAATGATTGTGGTAGTGACAATTTGGTCTACACTTATATTTCAAGGTGTTAAGAAGGGGCAAGGAAAGGAGGTTTTGACCTCCTTTCGGTTGGTGTTGAAGAACACAAGGCATTGGAGCTTCCTTCAGGTTGGAGCTTGAGAATCATGGGGTTGTATCCCCCTTCTAGTTGGAGCCAGAGAATTCAGAGATTTGTAGCTTCCTTCAAGTTGGAGCTTATAAATAGGGGGTTGTAGCCTCCTTCTAGTTGCAAATGGAGAATTGGGAAGTTGGTGCTTCCAATGAATGTATTCTTTTGATATATAATAAATTCATTATGTGGTTTTCTCCCATTTGGGTTTCCATGTAAATTCTAGTGTACTATGTTTCCATGGTTGTCTATTATGCTCTATTGATTTATACTGCTCATGATATATTGATGATATATCCATGATGATGTTAATGATTACATATTGTGTTTAAAAGTGATAATAAAGTGCTCATATTGATTCACCCCCCCTCTCAGTATTCCAACAATTGGTATAAGAGGCAGGTTATTCAAGAAACAGTTTGACCACTAGAAGGAGATCATGGAACACACTAATATTGGAGCACCAAGGTTTGATGGACATAACTATTCCTTTTGGAGTAAAAGGATTCAAACCTTTTTAAAAGAACATGGATTTGATGTTTGGCAGTCAATAGTAGATGAATATGCATTACCAACCACTCCCCCAACTGACAAAGATGGAAAGAAACTCAATGAAAACAACTTAAAGGCTAAAGGCACCATTCAAAGTAGTATAGATGATTCAATATTTGTCAAATTTATGCATTGCAATATCACAAAGGATATTTGGGATAAAATTCAAAATATTTACGAAGGAGATACCAAAGTCAAGGGAGATAAGCTGCAAACCCTTAGAGATAAGTTTGAGAAACTAAAGATGAAGGAAGATGAAGACATTGCAACTTACTTTCTATGAGTTGTTGAAAAAATGGAAACTATTAGAGAACTGGGAGAATAAGTTGATGAATCAGTGGTCGTTCAAAAGGTCCTAAGATCTCTACCTATGAGATTTGATTCTAATGTATCAACCCTGGAAGAAAGAACATATATTGATAGTTTGAGCATGGATGAGATACATGGAATATTCACAGCTTATGAAATGAGAATAAAACAATATAATCCAGTCACGAAGGAAGAAACGTTCAAAGAATCCAAGAATACGAAGAAAAAGAGAAAGAAAAAGTGAAAACCAGATTGAAGCTACAACGATGATTCATAGGAAGACGAAGAATTGGAAAAATTCGTAAGGAAGTTTAAAAGAGGAACCGAAAAGTAAAAAAGTTATTCTTCCATTGAAATGTTTTAATTATGATGGTATTGGTCATTTTGCTTATAAATGTCCTTATGCTAAGAATAAAGGTAGCAATGAAGAAGAAGATCCTAAAAATAAAAATAAAAATAAAAAAGGGAGACAAGAGAAGGAACAAAAAAAAAAATCTTCAAGAAAAGTTTCTACTCAAAGGAAGACAACTCTTCATCAGACGAGGATGATGATAGTGACAACGATTCATAAATATTACTCTTCATGGAAGTATAATATGATTCCAAAGATTCTGAAGAAGAAGGTGAAGTCGATCTTAGAGCAGAATTAATCAGTGCCTTATAAGAACTAGGGAAAGTGAGAAATAAAATCAAGTCACTCAAGGAAGAGTTAAATAAGAAAGAAGGTTTTCAAAATTCCAACTCAGAAGAAATCAAGTAGATAATTACAAAGTTGAAAATATAGGTAGAAGAAGACAAAAGGATTGAAGAAACACTCAGAAATCAGTTGGAAGATAAGAAGAAGATAATTGAAGGCTTCGAAGCAGAAATAATCACCTTAAGAAAATATCTCCAGAAGAAAGATATGCAACAGAATAACACCAAAATATTGGATGATATCATCAGAAGTCAAAGGCCATACTATTACAAGTCCGTACTATGGTACAACTAGATGCAGACTGAGCAAGGTTCAAGATCTAAGATGAGAAAACAAGAAGTAGAACAAAGAAGCTCTGCATAAACTATCATAGGTCCAAAAATAACCGAAGAAGAAAATCATAGAGGAACTGGACCACCTAGAATATTTATAACACATAATCAACAGTCAACAACATCTCTATAAGAAGAAGGCTTCTGAGGAGCAACACCATTCAGAAGATTCTCTACATCTAGGTATCAAACTATTTTTCTTGGTTTATGCTATTCTTGCAACAATTTTGGTGACAAAGTTGAAAATTATAGATCACATGCTAAGAACATAAGAAACTATGAAGGATACTCAAATAATAGTTATCCAATAAGGCATAATGAAACAAAAAACAAAGACTACAACAATTTTGGATCATTGAGTAATGAAGTGGAATGTCACAAATGAAACAACTTTGGACACATGGCCAAAGATTGTAGACTGACTGTTCCTCCAAAGGAACCAAAGAAGAATATGAAGAGTCATAAATAGGAACCACAAAGGATATGGAGAAGAAAACATCATCAATTCAACATTGAATAATTCTCTCTTTCTATACAAGCACAACATAAGAAAAGTGGATGGTATGTTGACAACGGTTGTTCAAAGCATATGATAGGTGATAAGAATACATTTCTGACACTAAAGAAGGAACGAGATGGATTATTTTCATTTGGAAATGATAAATTAGCCAAAATTATAGGTAGAGGTACAATCAAGCTTGGAAGAAAATATTCCATGGCATAAAATGTTCTACTGGTTCAATATATGAAGGAAAATCTCCCAAGTGTCAGTCAAATGTGTGATCATGGAAACAATTTTTTTTTTGAATAAGAAAAATGTGAGATAAGAAAATAAGGATCAGGAAAAATGGTGGCTAAAACTAGAAGAACCTCAAACGGCATATATGTCCTGAATGATATTGGAAGAGAAAAATGTTGTTTAGGAAAATAAAATGAAATTTGGCTCTAACATAGAAGGATGGGTCACATAAACTTTGATAACCATGTCAAAATCTACAGAAAAGAAGCAATGAAAGAAATGCCTGAGATCTCAAAGCCAAAAAATACTATATGTGACCATTGTCTACAGGGAGGACAAACCAAGACCAAGTTCAAATAAAAAGAGTACCCCATGAAAAAATAATTGGAGATTATACATACTGAATTATGTGGACCTACAAGAACGAAGAGATTAAATGGAAAACAATACTTCATGCTACTGGTTGATGACTACACAAGAATGATTGCAGTTTTCTTTCTCAAAAAGAATTCAGAGGTATTCAAGCACTTCAATATATATAAAGAGATGGTTGAAACCATGATGGAATCGAAATCAAGTGTTTGATATCAAACAATGGAGGAGAATTTACATCAAAGGAATTCATAGACTTCTGCGACAAACATGGAATAAAAAGACAGTTCTCAGCAGCTAGGACACCTCAAAAAAATGGAGTTTTCGAAGGGAATAATAGAATAGTACATGAAATGCAGTCATTCTTGATAGAAATAAAACCACGATCATTCTTGTGTAGTCACTGGTAGCATGAAGTATTGTTTTCCATTTAATCCCTTCGTTCTTGTAGGTCCACATAGGTCAGTGTGTATAATATCTAATAGTTTTGTCATGGAGTAATCTTTTTATTTGAACTTGGTCCTGGTTTGTTTTCACTGTAATGTGTCACTTGATCCTTGGAATGCATCAAGAAATGACTACAATCCACATCAATGGATTCTTGGAATGCATCATTGGATTCTTGCAATTTTCTTTCATTATTGGATTCTTGTGTACATACAATAGTCCACATTTTGAATAGAGGAATTCTCATAAGTAACAATGATAAGACTCTCTACAATTTATGGAAAGGAATACCGACGAATGTGAAGAATTTCAAAGTATTTGGAAGAAAATGCTATATCAAAAGAAAAGATGACATGCTTGGAAAATTTGACTCCCAAGCAAATAAGGGAATGCTAGTTGAGTATTCAAGCAAAAGAAAAACATATAAATGTTTCAATTCAAGACTCAACATAATCATGGAAAGCATTAATGTAATGATTGACAAGACTGATTTACGGAAGGGTAAATAAGGAAGAAAATATTCATAAGTTCAAGATGATGAAGAAGATCTAAAAGATGAAGAAGTAGAAGAAGAAGCATATGAAGAAGAGAATACAAAAGAATAATAGGAATAAGATGAGAAACATATTCCTCCTAAGAAACCTAGATGACGAGTACAGAAAAATCATCCACCAGAACAGATTATTGGGAATAAAGATGAAGGAGTTGAAATTAGAAGAATAATACTTTCACCAGAACAACAACACCTAACATTGTTATCTACAATTGAACCAAGCAGTTTTGAAGAGGCCAAAAAGGATGAACACTGGATCAAGGCTATGGATGAAGAATTGGATAATATAGAGAAGAATGACACACAGAAACTGGTTCCAAGACCGAATAACAAGAACGTGATTAGTACAAAGTGGGTTTTCCGAAACAAACTGAACGAGGATGGACATGTAACCGAAAACAAAGCAAGGTTAGTATGCAAAGGATACACTCAAATTGAAGGTATAGATTTTGAAGATACCTTTTCCCCAGTTTCGAGGATGGAAGCACTCCAATTAATATTAGCCTATGCATGTTCCAAAAGAATCAAGGTATATTAGATGGATGTTAAGTGAAATTTTATTAGTGGAGAATTAGAAGAAAAGGTCTACATCGAACAACTAGAAGGATTTCTACTATGATAAAGGGAAGGTTACACTTGCAGGCTAAAGAAAGTGTTGTATGGACTCAAGCAGGCCCCTAGAGCATGGTATTAAATATTGGACAAGTATATACAACAACAAGTATTTAGGAAAGGAAATACAAACAACAATATCTACATAAAAGTGGATCGAGACAACATATTAATAATTGAAGTTTATGTAGACGAAATTGTTGGGTATGTGTTATATTCTTTGCATGTGTGTGTGTGGGTGCATCATATAAGACAATTGTGTTTGATGATCCCTCATACTATTGCTCCGATTGTGTCAATTGCGTCGGACACTTTCTTAGGGGGGTCCTAGGGGGGGAAGGTATGCCCCCCCCTGGTTACACACAGTGTTCGACAACGGGTGGTAGCCCTGGGCAACGCCCCAATTTTTTTTTTGGGGGCGGTTTATGCTATTTTTAGCAGTTTTATAAATTAATCTCGGATTAAGGGATTAGGGTTTTGGTATCTACGGAATACCTAAAAACATTGTATATATTGTATGGTGAATGGTGAAATTCAATATAATGAATATAAGAAAGGTCTTCCCGGTTGAGGGTTTCCAGTATAAATCTCTATGGACTATGTGAATGAGACATTGATTAAATTCTGTTTTGCTTAAGAATCTATATGCATTGCTTTACTTCACAGGTTTAAAACTTACATGTGGTATCAGAGATCGTTTTTGGCTTCAGAGGGATGCCTTTGTTGTTGAGGGTTTGGCTCGGTCTTGATAGATCAAGTTTATCTTGGGTCTATGATAAACCTGGTTTTAGTGGGAGCTTTTGTAGTGGTGATTTGAGTGCAGAAAGAGGAATGACGAGTTCTTCTAGAATCAAGATAGAGAAGTTCAATGGTAAAAAATTTGAGCTATGGAAGCTGAAAATGGAGGACCTTCTTGTAGACAAAGAACAATGGATCGTTGTGGATCCTGGTACACAGCCTACTAGTACACCATCTACTAGCACACAAGATACTGGTACACAAACTACCAGTACACAAACTACTAGTACACCACCTACTGGTATGTCGAAGGAAGATTGGGAGAAGTTGGACAGAAGAGCAAGGAGTACTATTCGACTCTGCATCGCAGATTCGGTGTTGTTGAATGTCTCAAGAGAATCTACAACCAAGGAACTATGGTATAAGTTGGAGAATTTGTATCAATCAAATTCCCTGGTAAACAAATTGTTTCTTCGAAAGAAGCTATATCATCTTAGGATGGAAGATGGAGATTCTGTGACAGAACATCTAAATGCCTTTAATACTCTGGTAAGTCAACTTGGCTCTGTTAATGTTACAATTGTAGAAGAAGATAAGTGCATTACTTTTTTATGTTCTTTGCTAGACTCTTGGGATAATCTGGTTGTAGCAATAGGTAGTACCACTCAATCTACATTGAAGTATGAGGATGTAGTTGCATCCTTGTTATCTGAAGAGATGAGGTGAAAAATCATGGATGGTCACAACACAGATGCTTTATTTGTAAGAGGGCGTACCCAAGATAGGAACCCTAGTAAGCCTTCAGGGTGGAGATCTAAATCTACAGGTAGATCTAAGTCTCCAGGAAAATCTTTGAGGAAATGTTGGAAGTGTGGTAAAAAAGGGCATTATAAGAAAGATTGCAAGTCTAAGAAGGTTGAAAAACCAAAGGGATCTGCTCTTCCATAGAGTCAAAAACCTCCACTGAAGAAGGAGGTGATGTTTACCTAACATCTACAAGTACACATGCAGACCGTGATGTATGGTTGATCGACTCAAGTGCATCATAACATATGACTCCTCAGAGGGAGTGGTTCTCTGAATATGAAAAATATGATGGTGGTGATGTATTCCTAGGATATGAATCGACAGAAAAAATCTTGGGACATGGAAGGGTTAAGTTGTTGCTAAAATATGGAGGATTAGAACTCTCCCTCGGGTTCTGCACATTCCAAAACTATCCAGGAGCCTAATATTTGTAAGCAAGATGGATGATGCAGGAGTGGATACTATATTTTGAAAGAACACTTGTAAGATAGTACTAGGAGCAATGGTGTTGATGAGGGGAGTTCGGTGTGGAACTCTGTACAAGTTGTTAGGATGCACTTATACTAATGCGTGTAACA
>ML849770.1:21366-32547 GCA_009831015.1 Picea engelmannii
ACGTGTTAATCAAGCAACAAAGGGAAAATACTGACAAGCCTAAAACCAAGAAAAAAACAAATTTTTTTCTTAAAGAGAAGATTGCAAAGAATCAGAGTAAAGACACACAATGGCAATCAAGAAAGCAAAGACTCTTATGCTTGTCTAAAAACCATAAAACAAAATTTTTCTTTTTATCTTTTCTACCAACTATCAACTAAGAAAAAGCAGGCTAAGGGTAACCTGACCTAACCTACTGACTATTCAACCCTATACTTAAACACCTAAGAGAAATACTTCTCACCAAAAGAGGGGATGACTGCCCCACCTTGATAAAAAGCAGCCTGTCAAGCACACTACTGTCACTGAAACAGCACACGTGCGAACGCGTGTTGAGCTGAAACAGGACGCGTGTACCCGTGGTCTGACCTTGTATAGGCCGCGTGTATGTATAATTTCTAAGACAAAAAATAAAAACAGGCAGCCCAGAAACAGAAGAGGCCTCTAGTATTGACAACCAGGGTCCCTTGAAGGCTTGGATGCTTCTTATAATAGAAAAGAAAAAAAAATATTTGCAACGAATAACAAAACACAAAAAGACAAACTGAGATAAGACTGTGAACCAGCAAGACTCAGACAGGATCTAGAAAACCCCCTGAGAATATATAATTCTGACAGGGATGAGGAGGACTGCCTCTTAAGTTATCTGAGATCCTACACGCTACTGAAACCTCTACAGCAAGCGTTCACACGCGGGCTATAGAAGGCTAGGGCGTGGGCACACGCGTGCAGGCCTTATGCAGGCTGCGTGTACCTCTGTGGGTCTCGACAATTGTCGTCAAGCAACAGTCAGAGAAAACTGGTATCAAGAACCAAGCTCCCTACTAGATCGGGCCTTACAGAAAAAGACATGCAAAGAAACAAAAAATCTAATCTCTTAAACTACCCAAAAACTCAACTAAATCTAGAAACCCTAAAGAGTATCTTCCCCAGTATGGTCCTCAATTCTGTTATTGGGAAAAATACCCTACGGACTAGCAAACTAGGGTCAGACTTGCATGCAGATTTTGACCGTAAAGAAATTACTTTTTAACCTACCACCCAAAACTTAAACCCCTCTTTCACAATACATGCATGGAAAGGAACAACTAACCTTTTTTACTGATGTTTGGTGTAGATCCTCTGTTGCGCTTTGCCCGCTTTCTTGCTCTGATCCTTCCAAAGATAATCCTACAATCAAGACAAACCACTACGCATGCATGCTACTTTTCTACTTGAGGGTTAGAAATTAAGCATAAATTAAACAAATCATAGATAACTCATGCATTGGGACGGGAAAAGTATTCTTTTATTATTTTCAAAATGAATCAACTTACAATCAAAGTCAAGACCAGCCACCGCTCCTTGATCCTGATTTTGGGCTCCTCCTCTTCTTTTGTCCTCCAACTACTTTGCGTTAATTCTCCTTAGGCTTGAGGAAAGGCTAAAGGGTTGGGACAATGGATTCAGCAAATGGGCAGAGTTTCTTCGCTATAATTTTTCTCCTCCAAATGGTACCCCTACCCCTTCTTTTATAGGCTAGAAGGAGCTAGGGTTTTGGACGAACTCTCGACCATGCATGGCCGAGAGTTTCAGTTAACTGACCCATAGATTTTTGTCCCGTCGGCAACTTTCCTATTTTTCTGTTTTGTTAGGTACACGCGGGTTGTAGTGGGCCTGACAGTGTGTACACGGGTGCAGTAATGGGTTAGGGCACGTGGGCCTTGACCCAAGAGGATTTTCAAGAGTGTGTTCAACATAGTTTTGGAAAGGAAGGGATATGAGTTGGCCTGATGCCAGGTAAGAATATGTGGTGCAATTTAGGGTTATAACACCTGGCGCCCCCCTGCCCATGTTAGCAGAGTTCCAGCACTCCATGGAAGTGTTAGACAAAGCTTTATAATTTTCTGGTGGTATTTATACCACAACGCTAACCCTTTTTTTCCCAAAATCTCTTCCAAAATTGCAATTTTGGAGGTCCAAACCCTGTTTTTTTCACTTGTTGAGATGCTTTGAGACTCAATGATTCTTCCTTTGACCTTTGACATGCTTCCACATGATAAATAAACACCTTGTTGTTCATATTTTATTCCCTTCTTCATTCTTTTTGAGTTTTTACTGTTAAGAGCTTGAAATCTATCTGCTGCTTTTTTCCTCTCCTATCCGACTGAGTGGGAACTCCAGTGACAGACATCTGAAGTCTATGACTCTTCTCACTTGGTTTTTTGAGGTCATTGTTCTTCGAACACCTCTCTTTTGTGTGAATTGTTTTAGTTTGCTTTGTCATCTTTTGTCTTCTATTTGCTTCTTGCTTCAATCACAACAAGAGGGTGTGTATTGTGTGTGCGAAATCTAATCATACTTGTCTGAATCTCCTTGATCTGAAAAGGTAGTTGATAGGATAAGTTTTTTCGCATTGAATTAGTTGTCATTCACATACAAATGAAAAAGTTACATTTTAGTGCTTGATTTGCATATTAGAAGGAATTTTTGAAAATGTTTTAGCATTGCATTGGATTCGATTGAGAACCAATTGTTTGAGGACTTTGCATATTAGTGTTTGAAAGTGAAAACGACTCCTTCTCTTTCCCTTAAATAGGCATTCATCGAAAAGAAACGATTGCTTATCATATTCTATGCATCTTTTTGGGCATTGAGTCATCATTCCATTAGTTTCACTTTCGTTCACCCTTTGAGTAAAGAACATCTCTAAAACGAACGCTAATTAAAAATTATCTAGAACATTTTTGTTTTTAGGATCTTCCACCAAAAGTAGACTAGGGTTAGCACTTTGGATTAGGTTGTGAGTACAACTCTCCAAAGTTTTAAAAACAAACATTAGCATCCTAAGTTAGGGAGAGTCAAATCCAATTGTCATATTGTTTTTCTGGGATCCCCCTCTCACACAGGGGTTATGTACGAGGTCGCATTTGGGTGAGTTATGGAGATTATCCCTCCGTGGTTCAACTATTTGTAGTGGTCGGATCATATATTGGGGGTCACTTGGAGGTATACCCATGATTATGTGTGGGAGCCTTTAGGTTTGATTTCAGACTTGTTATCCTACCCATACGTTCTAGATAGGACTATCGACTGTACCCGCCCAGGGACTCACTGCGAATTGGTATCTTTAGTTTCCATAATCTTTAGGTACTTACACAAGGTGATGGTGAAGGGAAGTCTCACTGTACCTGGAATAAACATTGGTCAAACTCACTCGGGCTCCTTGGATGGTAAATCCACAATTACTGCGTGGAAGCTTGCACCAAGGCGTAAGTCCATTAAGGAGGTCACCATTGTAATTGTTCCACCATATCCCAACCCCTTCTCGACTTGATCACGTGACGTTGGATTTCATCACTAACTAGTACGGTCATCGAGAGAAGTTTTGTCTGCTTGGTTGATTCCTAGATTTTTTTAGCACATGTTGTTTCTTTTTGTTAGTTGGCCCTAGATTTTCAGTGTGTTCTGTTATTCTCCACAATTGAGCCCGTAGACGATAAAGGTCTTCGTCGATCACGTAGGATGCAAGGGTTGCCTCCGGAAGGCTATCAACCCTTACCTCCTAACCCTCCAGAATACAACTACCGTAGAGAGGTAGAAAATCCATCTGACACTGGAAGTGTTATTGCTCCCCCGTTAGATAACCCAGAAGACGCTTTGGACACGGTTGAAAATCCCACCATATCTATGTCGGTAAATCCTCTCGAACTACTTTTGGTTCATTTAGACTCCCTTGGGAATGTCATAGATGAAGAATTCCCACGATTACTGGAGAGGATATTTACCAAAACGTATATGGGATCCACGGAACCACTCTTTGGTGACACGTATAGAACTGTTGTTTGTCCTAGCACCACAGTAGAAACCAATCCCACACCTGCTCGTTCTGTATGGAGGAATTCATTGGGACATGATCTCTATGAACATTTCAAATATATTCGACAACCCTTTCATCCTCATGACTCTCCTAGTGAAACAGGACCATCCGGTCAAACCATGAATCACCCAATCGATCAGGTTATTCACTCTACTGCCATGCCAGCACAAGTCCATCCTAATTCTAGACTCGTCACCTCTACTCCTCCCCAAAACACTTCAATCTCTACCCCCGTTTCTATAATTTTTCACTCTGCAGCTCCGCATGTTCCACACGATTCTGTTGGGACATCTTCTCACCCAAGAATGCAGACCCCTTCTGGCCCAACACAACCAGCTGGAGGGAAACCACCATCCAACATACCTTTCCCTTCTGGAGAATTACCTTTCCATGGAAGGCCTACCCCTCCTTGGGGACAATCCCCTTTTCATGCTCCTCCTGGAGGGCAACCTCCATTTTCCAGCCATACCCCAGTCGTAAATCCACTGCTGGTAGGGGGACAACCCTCGTTTGTTAAAAACCCTTCACAATCCTGGGGAGTATCTTCAAGAGGCTCTTTTACCCAACCCCACATTGGGGGGCACTTTTATAATAAACCCCTAGGAGGAGTATCCAATCCTATCCCTCCCGGAACATCTTACGGGCAATCTTATCCGGGCAACATCCCAAATACCACCTGGAGTTCTCCGGGAGCACAGTCTTATCCTCCTCATGGGCCTCATGTGTATCCACCACTGGGATCTACTCCTTACCATTCTCAAGGCCAAAATGTTTATCCTCCTCACGGGAAAATAAATCACCCGGCCTATAATGTTCAAAACCCACCGGGTTATGCCCATGTTTCTCATGCACCATCGAATCCTACTTGTCCTGGCCAACAACAACCATATGTAGGAGGACGTACTGCTTACAACTATCCATCTAACCCAGTCTATGGTCCTACTGGTGTTCCTATGCCACACCAATATCATTCGCACATTAACCGACAACTACCTTTCCTTGCGACTCTAGATCTCTCAGACTTGTCTCGATTAACTAATGATCCTATTTCTCATTCACCGGTTTGGCCAGTCATTCCAGCTAATCTTCCTTCTGATATTCTGAAATTTGATGGAAACCCTGGATAAGATCCAAACAACCATGTGATGACTTTCCATTTGTGGTGTTCATCAAATTCCCTCATGGATGATTCTATACGTTTGTGTCTTTTCCAGCGAACGCTTACTGGTTCAGCAACAAAGTGGTATATTGAACTACCACGTGCTTATTTTCATGATTTTAATTCCCTTGCCATGTATTTCCTCACGCACTTTCAACTGCCTATTTGCTACGAGACAGGTACTAAACTCTTGACCTCCCTTCATCAAACTAAATCTATGCATATCTTTGACCATATTCATGAGTGGAGGCGACGACGAAGGATGATCAAGGTAGTCATTCCTGACATGCTCTTGGCATAATGGTTTACTAAATCATTGTTACCCCCAATTGCTCGTGATGTCTCCATGGGTGGTGCAGTCACAGAGGAACAAGCCATCGCTTGGGATCAGTACTTAGATTTGGTTTATTCCCAGCCTGGTACTTTGTATGATTTTCTTCCGAATGTTTCTCGAGCTAATACCGATCCTTCTAAGCCATCATCCTCATCTCATGCAGATGGTGTTATCGGTTCCGTCAAAACTAAATCTCTTTCCAAATCATCGACACCCTCCTCTACCTCCCCCCAAACTCAGATCTCTGAGGTGAATGCAGTTCAATCTACCCCTTCACAACAACCTGGAGGTAAGAAGAAGACAAAGAATAAATCAAAAAATAATATTGAACAACCAAAAAATCACACACCTGCTACCGAAACGCAACCCCAATGGAAATTGAAATTCCCATGTATCATTTAAGGTGACGATCACTACACTTGAGATTTTCCACTTTGCAATGAAGTGGCCAAAATTTTCCAAGGGAAGTCACAACCCGTTGTGCTTACTCAACCTTTTCCACAGCAGCAATCCATATTTGCTCAAACCCCCTCTCCTGGGGGTAGTTCTAGCGATCCTAATGATGAGGCCTCGTCGAGTGCACATATTTATATGTTTAATGGGATTAATTTGACCACTCTCTCTAATACCTACGACACACTAGGTAACCCTGAAAAAGGAAAAGACACTAATAGTGCCGACACTTTACTGGATCCATCATCATCCTCTGTTAGTCTTCCATTGGTTAATCCTTTGTCTGGACCACTTCATATCGAGAAACCCACATTCAACTCTATCTTATGCCCTCCTAAGAGAACTATCCGCAAAGCTACCTTTAATCCTAGTTCACGTGCTGCCCAAACCTACAACATTGTTGAAGATTTGGCTCAAGCATCGTGTGCTATGTCTGCATTAGAAGTTCTACAGCATTGCCCCAGTCAACGTAGAATGCTCTTGACCACTCTTGGTGTTGTTGATCCTGAGTCATCTAATCATATCATGTTTAACCTGGATAATTATTGGTCTCAACTCTCCCACCAACTTGCTTTCCAAGTTGATGTAGTTGTTCATAACCAACAAATCCATCGAACTATTCTGGATGAGGGAGCATCAACTTGTGTCATGTCTTTAGCGTGTTGGAAAGGTTTAAAATCATCGGCACTTAACAAATCCCTAACGATGTTACGTGCCTTCGATGGTTGAGGTTTTCATCCCCATGGGATTTTACACTCCCTGCCCATCCAATTGGGTGGAAAAACTGTTACTGTTGATGTCGAGGTGGTCGATGCTCCCCTCAATTACAACTTGTTACTTGGGAGAAGTTGGTTTTATGCTATGATTGTCGTTGCCTCATCATTTTTCCGATGTGTCCAATTTCCTCATCAGGGAAAAATTGTCACTGTTGATCAGTTGGATTTCTGCACGACCGATGCTCACATTCCCGCTACCAACAATATTCCTTTCTTGGGAGACCACAAGATCACGTATGAAAGTGTTGGTGTTGGCTTACTGAAAGATTCTAGCCTCATGGGTACCTTCCCTACACCACTTCCACTGAATACACATCATATTGCCACCGTCGATATGATTTCAATTGCGGCTTATCAATCTTTGGAATCATCTGACCCTTGGATTGTACCTCGTCTGTTGGAATTTGATGCACTAAGTGACACCATGCCACTTATTCCAACCGAAACGTCATACCTTTCTACCCAATCTGCTTCTTCCTCGTCATATGCCCGACATCTATTGGCGTTTGACAGTTCCTCGATGCAATCACGGTTGAGCTCCTTGTCATCTGCGATCGACTACATTTCCCCAACTTTTCCTTCGGATGAATCTATTCCGGAAATGTTTCGCATTGACAAGTTACCTCAAGATAATAACTGTCACCGCTCCTATTTTCTTCCCCCTCGTTAAGAAATTAGGGAAGATATATCATCTATCTCCCCTCCTGGTGTTGATTTTTCATCATCTCCCATGCTTTCAACTTCCGACGATTTGGATCTGGTAGTGGACATGGTGATTTCTTCAGTAGGATTATTGGAGCCTGATATCCTTACTCCTATCGCGACCCCCGACATGTGTTCCTTCTCCAGTGATTATCTTCCATCCAGCAAAGATCTCTTAGAGGCCATGACCACGTTTTATCCTTTGACATGGTACCCTTCCAGAGCATTATCCTCTTGGAAGCCATGATCAAGAAACCACGAGCATAGTTTCTCTTCTCTGTGTCAAGCTCATTAAAAAATGAAACAGAGGTCCTGAGCATAGTTCTTTTTCTATGTCAAGCTCGTTAAAAAATGAAACAATCATCTCTCTTGAACCTTCTTTTCATCCACCCTTCTCCTTTTTCTCATCTACTAGAGAAATTGGTGAAAACCTTAGAGCCGGTGAATGAATTGAATCTTGGAGGGCATGCCTCTAGCCTTTGTTGATCATTCTGGAGTTAAGCCACTAACTTTCAAGATGGGGGCATACCGAGCTTAGTCTTTGTTCTTTCTCGTGCTCGTAAATACATGAGAATGTATCCGGGTAGACTTTTATCTCTTTTTTGGACCTGTATGGATACACGAAAAAGGAACCCCCTAGAGTCTCCTTTAAGCTCTTTTCATACTCTCTAAACATGAAAAGATTGTCGAGTGATCTTGCTTCCTTTCCCACTCATTAAATGGTTTGAAAGGGCGTCTTTCGAGCGACCTTGTTCTCTTCACGCTCGTTAAAGTATTTGAAGAAAACGTCTGTTGAGCGATAGTTTATCTCTTTTTCGGTCTCGTCAGACTACTTTACGAAAAAGGACAACACTGGAGTCATCTTTAAGTTCTTTTCAAACTCTCTAAAGATGAAAAGATTACCGAGCGACCTTGTTCTCTTCACGCTCATTAAATCATTTGAAGAAAACGTCTGTTGAGCATTATTTTATCTCTTTTTTTGTCTCGTCAGACTACTTTACGAAAAAGGAACTGAGAGATTTCTATTTTAAGTGTTTTTCCAAACTCTATAATCATGAAAAACCTTCGAGTTTTTTGTCTTTGGAATCGCTAAACAAAACATCGACAGGCCCATATGGGATCGAACCCTTACTTCTAGTCCGTTAAATAAAGGAAGAGGAACTTACCGAAGGTGATTTTTATTGAGCATGTGTTACCCTCCTCGATCTCGTTAAATTAAAAAGAGGTACTCGTCTATCTGGATGGGGGAAAATTTGAAAGAATCAAGCCAAGCAGTTTTTTGAGAACATTACCAAGTAACTCTTAGATTCTCCCTTGGACACGACACTTTGTCTTTTGCATGAATTATAATCTGTTGAACCTCTGCATTGAGCCAATCCTTTGAGTTTCTTTCACTCCTCTGGGTCACCTGACGTAAGTCACAACATCCACTACATCATCAAGTTTTGGTCCATGTCATGTTTCTGCTGTCGTGCCTCAGTGTTCAAGGGAAGTATCCATCTCGAGAGTTATCCATCACAAATATATTGTCTCAATACCCATGTCGGTCCATGTTCATTTGATCTACCAATTACATCTCTATGTCCATTTCGTGTTGTTGATGGGGGATACATTAAGGCCCTCCTTCAACGAGCCTATTCCTGTCAACTTCAACACATTATCCAGGAACTAGACTTAGAAACCAGTTAGTACTTTGGGACCTGCATGCCTCAATGGAAGGCCTCCTCACGTTCGACAGTGGGTTTACATCATTGACCTCCGATCGAATGATTCCACGGATGTTCGACTTCAGATCATCCATTCACATTCGTTGGAATGTACTAGTGTACCTTGGGAATCATTGACATTAATGGTGATCTCCCTCGCGCTTGTTAACGGTTTACATCATTGACCGGTAATCAAGTGGTTTCTGCCATGTTCGACATCAGGACATCTATTCACATGGTTAGATTCATACTACATCAGGTTCGGTAAGAAGACCCTGGGTTGAGCCATCACTCTAATATGTACTTTTCCCAGGTTGCGAAGGAGCTTCTCTTGAACAATGACACATATACTGTGACATAGATCCACTTTGTATTGGTCGTGGCTATGTCTTGTCATCTCGTAGATCCACTGTGTATTCTTCGTGGCTACGATCAGTTCAGGTAATGGGAGTATAGATCCACAGTGTATTTTCAGTGGCTATACCTTTTTATCAATACAATTATGGATCCGTAGTGTATTTTATGGAGGCCATATCTTGCAAGTATTTATCACCCAAGCATAGGTATGCCTGCCTTGGGTTTGAATCATGTCATAATATTTGTTGGATGTTTATGTGTAGCTTCTGTCAAGTTATCTGCATCTATACCCTTGCTTGAAAGTCTACAAATAATTTCAGTTATCAGTTCCTGTCTTCTAGCTTCATACTTTGGGGGAAATCTGTTACACATCGAAATTACTCACTTTGATAGTGTCGCAAGTGTCATCATTACAAAGGTCGCAAGTGTCGCACTTTGCTCACAAGTGTCGCAAGTGTTAAAGAAAGAATACTGTCATGATGCCTATGTCATGCCTATAATGACATGAGAAGGACACTTGAAACACCTCAAACATTTGATTTGGAAGAGAATAAATGAGTCAGCATGCTTATAAACCTTTTTCCATCTGAAAGCACCCCAAAAACTGAGTTTTTGGAGGGGAGCGCTCCCCTATACCTCTTCTGGGAGTGCTGGTGCTCCCCCTTACACTGTTTGGGAGCACTATAAAGATTCTTTGGCCCTTCTAGAGGAGCGCTATTGATTTTAGGAGTGTTGGCGCCCCCCTTAAGCCTACTAGGGAGCATTATAGTGCTCTGATGGCCCTTTTGAGGGAGCGCTACCTATTCTAGGAAGTAGTTAAGTTGTTGAGATGAATGGGGAAAGGATCCTTTCATCCTTGGAAGGCAGTTGGATTTGAATCCCTAGTCCAGCCATGGTCTTAGGGAAGATCCTCAACTGAAGGAGGAAAATCCTCAACTCACCCCAAAGATATCTCAAGTTGTTGAGCCTCTCCAAGGCTATAAAAGCAAGATTTCTCATGGTGAAAGAGGACTGGAAAGGGAGAATCACACCAAAATTATGATCTTATAAGTGGTGTTGGAACAGAGATGATTTGGAAGAAAAATACCTATGATCTCATAGGGAGCAATCAATGAAGCTATCATCATTTGGATCATGGATCTTTTGAGCAAGGGGTAGACAAGGAGGACTTGACGAAACTGCTGCAATCCATCTATGGTTGTAAGCAATGTTTTGTCCTCATTAATATAATTTGCTTGGCCTGTTTCTTTCTAATTCATGTTCAATATCACATGAATTTGTCTCTTTAGTAGATAGACCTATTTCGGACTAATCTTGATAGAGTAGGAAGTGGTCGTACTTTGTTTGTCTACAGGGCTTATTGAGGAGCGAAAGATTGGAGCTCAATTCGGAGCGTGCAGGGAAAAACACCGGTAAAAGGTACTTCTTTTCTCCTTCCTTCTCACACACTAGTCCACCTAGATATAAAATGAAGCCAGTGACCATGACAAACACTTTCTGTCTTAGAGTTAAGAGTCTAGCTCTTTGAGGAGATCTACTTGTCCGCAAGGATATTTTCCTTCAACAACAGTTCATGATTCCCTATAGACAACATGTTATGTGGTTTAGGGCATTGATTATGTCCCTTAATTCCCAAAGGATTCATAAATGACACAAGGGACTTATTTTCCTCACTTGACCATGGCTAATTACTTAATGCACATGTCCCTAGTGAAAAATATTTCATAATGGTACACATATTCAACTTGGAGTCCAAATATTTCCTCTAAAGGGATTATGTTGAAGGTGATGTTCAT
>ML849771.1:0-11813 GCA_009831015.1 Picea engelmannii
TTTTGTAAGGTTTTAACCATTTGCCAAAATTTGAGGTAGATGTAGGTAATCCCTTATATTCTTCAAGTACATAAGAGTTTAACTTTAGATCTATGGTCAAATAAAAACAAAGAGGTCTTAAAGGAAATTGAACATGTGGTTTTTCATATATTTATCATACTTGATTACCGAATCAAAATGTTGCAGGATACTTCATTGCCTATACTTCAAATGTTGCAGGATACTTCAATGCCTATACTTCAATGTGTAAACGAATGTATATATTTATCATACTTCAATGCCTAAACTATGATGTACAATTCCTTATCTTATTTGGGGTATATTATGATTGCACCAACAAAAGTTTCAAGTGTTATGCTATCCAACTCCTTCATTGTATCAAAGGTTCCACCATTATGTATCATGTGAAATTTGCTTTGATTTCAAATGAAATTGCAAGTTTCATTAGATTTAATATTGATGCATTACAATTCTTTCATGTCAAAGCTTCAGTTACTTGGTTTTCAATTGCAATGAATTGAAAGGTTATACTTTCCTTTTCTAATGTGCATTGAAGAGACATTTCATTCCTAAATAATTTGCTAACCACATGAATTACCTTGGTTCAATTAAATTATCTTGGATCAACCAATTTACAATGAATTTTATATTTCTTAGGTCAGTACAAAATTCACATCCTATAACCACAAAATCCATACACAACAATAATTGTTTTCCAAGCTCATATTTCTTCATGTTGGCTTGCAATTAATTTTGTTGAAGGGTTAATATGGCATTACCATATTACAATGTAATATGGTAATACCATATTACAATGTAATATGGTAATTCCATATTACATTGTAATATGGCATTACCATATTACATTGTAATATGGTATACCATATGACAATGTAATATGGAAATACCATATTACATTGTAATATGGCATTACCAAATTACATTGTAATATGGCATTACCATATTACATTGTAATATGGTATACCATATTACAATGTAATATGGTAATACCATATTACAATGTAATATGGTAATACCATATCTCATGTAATTTTTTTTTTTTAAACTTTATGTCATCGTCGCAATATTGACGATAGTTCGTCGGGAAAAAAATTGCATTTTGACCACCGTGGTAATAGCGACGAAAGTTCATCGCAAGTTTCCACGGGTTTTCATCGCACATACATCATCTTCGTCGTAACTTTGGTCTTGATGAATCAATTTTGTTGCTATTGCCATGGATTTTCGTTGCAAGTTGCCATGGTTTTTCATTGCACATACAGCATCTACGTCGTAAGTTTTTTGCTTGTCATAAATTTTTGTCTCAATTGCAACGACATTTCATCGTAATTGCCACGGTTGTTTGTTGTAATTGTGACAATGCATAGGGTTAACTGAACTTGAAGGTGGTGACACGTGGGGAGCGAATTTCGTCGATGTTTTCATGCACACTTGGATCGTGGATAGAGCGACTAAATTATTCCGACGAAAAGAAATCTCAACTTTAGTAGAAATTGCAACGGATAAGTGTGGCAATATCAACGAAAACTGTCACAAATTTGGTCATATGTACTAGTGCATGGCAGTCTCTTTCCATAATTATTGTAATTGTTGACTAAGCCTTTGAGACTTATGCATATATGCTTGGTGACTAGCCTGGAACATTGATTCCAACTCCTACAAGTTCTTTACCTCTTCCTATAGTTTTCTGATCTCTTCCCCTTGTATGGACATATCTTCCATGGATTTTACAAGTTTTTCAGATGCATCTGAGACTTGTACTGGGATTGCTGGAATTTCTGCTGATGTGGATCCTTCTACTGTTCTAATTCCTATCAGATGGACTACCTCCAATGGGATCATGGCCATCTACACATTTTCTTTCTTTTCCTTTATCAGTTTGTCCATTTATGCTTCCATTTCTCTTATTTGTGCATTTTGTTCCATGATCAACTCTAACATTTCTTCTTTGTGGCCTTCAGTCTCAACCACTTCTTTGGCTTGTGAATATTTTGTAGCTGGAAGCTTCAGCTGCTTCCTCAGAGATTCTATATCATCATTCTTCTTATTTAACAACTCCTCTATTGCCTTGACATTTGTTGGGTCATACACAATCTTAAGAACCAATTCTTTTAATGATTTTATTTTGTTGTCCTTGGCCAAAGAAGAGATCTTCTCCAGATTTAATTGGGATTGGATATTGTTTAATGATATCTGCAACTTAGAAGAAGTCATTGAGGTGTTTGTCAAAGTTGAGAATATTGTTTCTCCTGCCTGCCTATGCACATCCATCTGGTCCACTGGATGGACATCCTTTACATCAAATTCAAAGGCAGTCGTCTTATAGTCTGCAATTGTTTTAGGACGAGGAACTTGTTCTTGTAAGAATTCCATTTGCATTCTTCCTCTTTCTGTGTCAAAGGCTGACAACAGTCTATGTTGAGCAGTGGAGGTCTACTTCCAGAAGTGGCATAGGTGTTGTTGTTGAGGATCTCATTTCTTTGCTTGATCTATTTATATTTGTCAAAAATGTTTGACTCTATTTTCCCATGGGATGATTTAGCTGTCAGAGTAGTGTCTGGGTTTATTTGAGATGTTGGTGATGATGTAGACACTGTAAACTGACTGTCTGAATATGTTGAAGAGTGTGGTCCCTCCAATACTATGGTGGACTTCATTTCTCCCTCCTTGAGAAAATCTATTGTATGACTGGTTTTGGCCCTCTTTCTGTAAACCTAGAAATCCTCAGTTGATACCTATATGACTGAAGGAGATACCTCCTTCCTTGATCTCTTCTCTACTTTATTTTGGGGTGTGTTAGTATGTGAAGCAGTTACAAGGGCAGGTTGTTCTTCTGGTTCTTGTAATGTGTTCTCCTACCACTCTTTCTGGTTCATGTATTTCTCCACCTCTGGTCCACATAGATAATTTTAGGGGCGAAATTTCGCTCATGGGCGAAATTAAGGGGGTCTGAATTTTGATTGGGGAGAATTTTTTGTGTGGTAGTGGTTTTTTTATTATTTTATCATTAGCCCCTAATTAATTTTTAAAATAAATTCTTATAAAGAGTTAGCCTAGGTTTTTATGAGAGAGAGGGAAACAAAATATTTTTCGCCCCTAGAATTTCAAGCTGAAAGCTCCATTTGCCAGATTTCTAGAAATATGGGACTCACTGGTAGGGAATTTGCCCTATGATTTGGTATATTTCATGGTTCACACTTTCATTCGCCCAAAGTTTGGGGTGTGGGGCTGCTAAACCTTCTGTTTGCCAAGTTAAAAAAAATAAAAAAATTAGTAGTGATTCTGCCCTCCATAAATTGGGCTTCATGTTTTCATTGGATCTAGCGGCCAATTTCATGGTATGGGCAATTTCGTGGATGAGGCAATTCAGTATTTTTTAAACATCAAATTTTATATCAGGTAATCCTAAAATTTTCCACTTAGTATTTTGAGAATTAGATAGTGAATGTATCTATTTGGAGACTGCTTGATTTTTATTGAATGTTGGACCAAGTTATCACAACAATTGACTGATGTATTTCTTGTTTCATTTTTGTTTTTGAAACAAAAATATTTCCTCATGATCTTAAATGGGTGAGGTCCTGAAGTCCTAATCCCAAAGCCTCTCCACCAAGGGGTGGCTGTTGCACCTATTTCTACCTTCCTAATATACGACATGTTGCCTACTTGAGTGATTTTCTTATAGCCCATCACAAAGGTGGCAATCCACAGAAGATTTGCTTATCGTTTGGAGAAAAATAGTGCACACCCAGTCAATTTCCTTGGAGCTCAATCTATGAAAAAGATAAGTTTACTTTCTCCTCCTCTGTTACGAAATTATTCTTTTATGTTGATGATTAAGACTCCATTAATGATTGTGATATTGTTATGAAACCTTGTAGGATTGAGGAATAAATGGGTTGTGTAAAATTTGTATATGCTTAATTAGCTGTCAACTGAATTGTGTTGAGTTATGTGATTTATTATTATGTTCCATTGAGAAATCATATGGAAAAATCCTATATGTTTTGATGATTAAAGTGTGTGTTATTTCCAACTATGGATACAGAGTTCTTGATAATAAAACATGACTCAATTCTGTCACTGAATTCTAAGAATGTTAATGATATGTTGTGTAATTACTCATAGTAAATTTACAGTAAATATTTGATAGTCATAGTTATGTTGACCTCCATTAATCCTTGGAGAAAATCTCATTGATGTGTTGTATTATCACCTTCAGAGTTAACAACTTCCTAAATTCTTCACTTTGTGGATGATACTGTATCTATGATTAATTTCCACTATAGTAATCCGTCCAATTCAAGATTTTTGTGCAAAACATGTGGATGCTCTGTACATGCTTAGCCAAAAATTCTTTAAAGTTGGTTCAATCCAACTTTGCCCATGGACACATGTCAGTGTTTTGTTATGGGGGTTAGTTGCTCAAATCATTGGCCATAACTGTTGATTGAAACCCAATAAATCTTTGTGCCTCAATCCTAAGATTAAGGTAGCAAATTATTTGGACATTATCGACTCAACCATAGTTTCCCATTAAGATACCATGTCATTGCAAAGGATGAAGGAAAAGAATGGAGGCATCTAAGGCATCTGAACTTCTGATGTGCTAGCCTCAACTTGAGATAGCATTCATGGGAAGCTTCTTTAGTCAATAAATTATTTCGTTGTGCAAAAGCATGCCTTTGAGATTCTTAATTTCAAATAAATAAACATACATACATACATACATACATACATACATACATACATACATACATACATACATACATACATATATAGATATATATATATAATATTGGTCTAATCCCATGTTCAGGTCCTTTTAGATGATTATCTCTACCTCATATTTTTTTTCATAATTCATGAAACCAAACCATATAAGAGATTGGTTAACTCATGATAATGTATGGTAGCATTTAGAGTATTTGTTTTGAGTGAAGCAAAGTAAGTAAATACTTCATGTAGCTGGGTCAAAATCTCAAGTGATCATTGTGTCTAAGGTTTCATTGAATGCAATGTTCATGGAAATCCAAGGTTCAAAAATCTGCAACATAATTATTTTGGGATTTGTTCATAAGGCAGGGTTATGGATCTATTGAGGTTAGTCATGGTTTTCTTACTGGTTTGAAGTGTTTCCGATGGATATAAAGGTTTAAAAGTCTAAAATATTAATAAAATTATCTTGTCTGATCTCACACACTCCAAAATTCTGGGTTTGATCCCTGCCTTTATTACCTCATGGGATTACTGTTGTAGATTTCCATTGTCAAAAAGCTTTCTGTCCCAGACCTTTCAGTGATATCAACTCAGAGTTTGAAGAAAGATTTGCTAAATTACTAAATAAAGTATGGTTGAGATTTGAGTCCTCATTTGTGGAAATGGTTTTAGCTATTGCAGATGTTAGTGAGCGTGAAGAACTTCCACTAATAAAGATAATTACTCGAGAAGCCATTGGAGATTGTCTGGATAAAGAGAAATTTCCAAGATGGAAATTACAAATGAAAGTATGGGCAAAAATAAGACTAATAAAATGGTGATCCTTGTAAACTAACTTCAGACTGATAGCATTTGGTTGGTTTACATGGAAACTATTGTATTAGTTGATACCTTGATGAACTTGCTTAGGATTCTGTGGTCACTGCATATTTTTGTGATGGTGATGACAATTATCCCTGATATTGTTTTGATGCTATATGGATGCTTGGTATGGAACTGTGGAGCATTGCACTCTGGTGGGGATATGATTTGTTTATCTCATCCAAAGACAAAGAAACAAGTATGTTTATTTATTTCAGTGTATAACCTGTAGTAGCAAATGGTGTTATTTTGATCTAATTTGAACTGCCAAGACAACTGCTAGTATTTACTTGAAAGTAGATTCAATACATATAGGGTATGACAAAGTTTTAGTTTCACTCTGGTGGGGATATGATTTATTTATCTCATCCAAAGATAGAGCAACAAGTATGTTTATTTATTTCAGTGTATAACCTGTAGTAGCATATGGTGTTATTTTGATCTAATTTGAACTGTCAAGAAAAGTGATAGTATTTACTTGAAAGTGGATTCAATACATCTGTGGTATGTCAAAGTAATATATATTTTAGAACAGTAGAAACATATGGCTAGTCTTCAACATTAATGTGTTGTTGGTATAAAAAAAAACCAGTAGAAATATTTAAAATCAATCCTTGTAAAGTTGTGATCATGTAGTATTGATGGACTAGGAGTCAAGTTGATATATCTTTTCTCTCTTTGTTTTTCAATTAAGTTGTGTTACACTACCTTCATTACTATTAAGTTGTGTTGCAAAGTTGAGTGAGAGGTTGAAAGCATAACTACCAAGCACCAATTGTGTATGTCACATAAAATTATGCTCTTTTTATTCTCTTGGTTGAACATATGTATCTACACATGTTGTCAAAGTTTATGGATAGATATATGTAGTGATAATACTCTGCATGTAAATGAAACGATTCGATAGAGTTTATAGTGCATTAAAAAAGAAAAAAAAATAGAACCATGTTTAATGATTCAAAATAGAGGTACATTACAATTTACTGGTTTCTTCATGGAAATCCCATCTATGACACGGATAGTGAGAGCATGATGGGGGGAATTTTAATTTGGCATACTCTAGTTTCAATTAGCTTTGAAAGCCACCTCAAAAGGCATAAAGAGGGTATTGCAAACCTTGTTTTTTATTATTTAGGACAGCCAAGGGTTATGGAGGTTTGTGTAACATTTTTCTTAGTTGATGAACAACTATATTTTCTCATTGATGGGGATGACTTAGTGCATCATAAGGAGCATATTTATTACACAAAAAATGCTGAAATTTTTCATCCAATGATATCTTCCTCTCTTTCCCAATTTTTCCATGAAAAATTAGCAAGAGGAAGTCCTAATAAAACCTAAAAACCTAAACCCTAAATCTAATTCTAAGCCCTTAAACCTAATTCTAAACAACATTTTCCAATGAAGATATCTTGGATGGACTTGGACCCACCTCCATAAGCAAAGGATCTAGACATTGTTGTTGGAAGTTGAAACTTTAGGCCCAAGGGAATCAAGTCACAATCCCATTTTCAAGTCTACTCATGCTGTGATGAGGAATATTTAGATGATTCTTTCATGTGATTATATTGTAGTGTCTAATATTTATTAGTTAAATCTTAATACTATGATTATTTTTGGACTTTAGAGGCCATTTAGAGCTTCTTTGTTTATGTATTTTGGTTTAGATATGGATTGCACTTTGTGCTATTTTGGTGATATCCACCCTTTCTCTATACATGTGAAGACTTTGCATATTTGTAGTGTTCCATGGGGATGCATCCTGCATGGTTGGAGTTGTGCCTCTCAAGCTCCTCATTCCCTTGATATGGGGGGTGCTTGATGAAATGTTTCGCCATGCACCCCATTTTGTGAAACTCCACCAAAAATCCCACCTGAGACATTTTGTCGAGTTGCAAGATGTGTTTCGCAAAAAGGGGGGCTTGTGGGTGCACCCTCCTGAAAAGTGAGATATTTTTTGCAAGAGGAGGGGGGGGTTGTCTTTTGGGTTCCTCCTGAAAAGAGAAACATATTTCAAAAAAAGGGGGGCTTGTGGGCGCCTCCCTCAATTTTTTTTTCCAAAATACATCGAAAATTAAAAAAACATAAAAAAGGTTTAAAAAAAAAAAAACTTAGTAAACTACTAAACGTTATTCACTTTTACCTGTACATCTTTCTTATTTGACATTTACAAGTCATTTAGCATTGGAATTTGAGATGAGAGTGAGCCATGATTTGCCTTGGTTATTTATGAGAGTGACTCTAACACATATAATGACACTCCCATTAATGGTTTTGATGCCTTCATACAAGAAATGGATGTAGAGGACGTGTTATCCCCTACCATAGGGATAACTAAGGAGATAATGTCTTGAGGCCCACAAGTCCTAAACATGGAGTGGCGAGAGCTAGATGACTTAACCATGGTCTCGGAGGGCCCCTCTCTTCTTCAGTGTAGTCCACATATTAACAACAACAGTATTCATCACACCGGCTTGGTCTTGAAATGGAAATGAGTCTTGCTCCATGAGGTAATAAGTTTGGGTATCATGGTATGTATCGCTCCAATTTTTAAAACATTTAAGCATGTTGCATTGAATCTTTCTGGATTTTATAACGTTTGCTTGACTTTATGCTCTTTTCCTTATCCAAACCTAGGAAGGTCACATGATGCCCTACTAAGTTGGTTTCCTTTTAGGATAGGTTGTTACCTAGTGGATCTCTAAAGAGTCATTGCCCGTTCCCTCCATACTTACCATTTTCCGTTTTTATCCCCTCCATCTATCCACATTTTTGGGCATTGGGGAAGGCTCCACTTGGAAAGGGTTGTACCTTACCTCATGGGAAGAAGGGGATAAAGGCCCAGGGGGGAAATGTAGCTGGAAAAAGTTAAGAGCCGAATTTAAACCTTCGAGATTATTTGCCCAAGGATCCCCAAGAAAGAACTGAAATGATTCTCACCAAGAAAAGGGGACCCGCATATGAATAAAACACTCAAGGTATTTTTTGGTGGATAGGAGGTCTCATCATGAGCCAGCCTATCATGACCATGAACATGTAGTGGTATGACACTACCACCCAAGTGGTCACCAAGACAGGGTAGTGGCTCTTGGTTGCATGGCCAAGAGAAAGAGGGTCTCATCATGAGCCAGTGTTCTCATTTTCGTGAAATGTTTGTGGATGAAACTGCCACTAGTTGGTCGCCAAGCCAGGGCGGTGACCATCAACTCTTTCTTTCCAGGATGAAGAAATAAAGCTAAAATAAAAAAGGAAAAGTAAAATGGCAATTAGTGGGCTTGGAAACATTTGCATCCATGACAAGGTGTATCTCACCCTCAACAAAGGCACCCATATGTGAGTGTTACATTTCCCTACTATCAAATGCACCCCATGCCCAATTTTTTTCCCCTCACCACCTCATACGTTTACATGGTTTGGATCAAGCTCCACTAGGGAAATGACCTTGACTTAAGGGATATTGGCCCAATAGGACACCCTGAAACCATTCCAAACCCTAGACTTGTCAAGTTGCATAATGGTTTGAGCATTTGTTTGGGTTTAGGGGGGTTTAATGCACATGTTTGGGTGTTCTAATTATTAGATGTGATTTACACCCGTGACTTATGGACCCCTGGAAGGCGTAATTGTTGTCTTTGTAGGACCTTGCCCGGTGAACAGGTACATGGAGAGATGACTAGCTCGGACCTTCATGAGGGCTCAAATCCCATTGATGGATGTTGCAACCCCAGCCAGGGGGCACGATGAAGATGAAGGGGTTCAACCAAGAAGAATAAGGATGTTGCCTTTGGAGTCACTTTGGTGAACCTAGACCTAGGGGGGTTGTGCCTTTTCCTCCTAAACACTAGCCTTTGGAGGCCTTGGACGTCACCCATGCAGCCCTGGACGTTTCTACATGCAATGGTTGTCACCTTGGGGGTAATCGTAAGGTTATTGGCACATGTGGGAAGGGTTTTGGCCTTTGGAGGCCCAACGTTTCACTCCCTGAGCCCAACGTTCCATGACAAAGGTCCAACGTCACCCTAGAAGGGCATGACGTCACTCCTAGGAGGGTCTTTACATGCAAATTTATTTTATTTTGTCCAAAATTTAATTTTGTAATAAATTGGCCTGGTCGACCTATCTTTTTGACCTAAAACTTAATTAAAGGTCATAATTTTGTATAAATAAGACAAAAGTACATTCATTTTTTATCATAATTCTCACTTGGGAGAGTGGAGGTCTGAAATTTTCACCCTACTAAGGGTTATTGGCTGAAATAAGGAGGGTGCTACTCTTTTAAGGCTTGTTTTTTGGCACTTGGACAAATTTTATGAATTTTTGTGGCAATCTTGCATGGTTTTACATGATTATTCTTGGTGCAAGTAGATTTTTACTTTTTCATTGTAAATAGTTATGGTAATTATTTGCTTGCTCATACAAGATTATGAAATTGCATGTTTTAATTAATGCTTGAAGTAAGAAACTTAAAGTGATAACTTTCTTGCTTTTCATTTCCCTAGCTTTATCGAATTGATCTAGTAACCAATGAAACCCTAGGGCCCTAAAGTGCTAGCTCTCTAGAGGTTTATACTTAGTTATTATGCAAAGTACTTTTCATCCATAAAATTCCAAGAAGGAGGTACTAGGGCCTAGAAGTGCCTACACCCTAGCTTCCTCACTTCTTGAGGTCAAACCTAGGAGGACTTAAGTTGTTACTCCTCCTAGGCCTTTCTCCCTCTTGGATTATGTGTAAAATCACTTGTTAGTAGCCTTGAAGGAAGCTACCTACTTGACTCCACTACCCTTAGAAAGGCACTAGTTAAACCTCACTCTTTGACAAGTCTTCAACTTCCAACTCAACCTTCTACTTGATACCCTACTAACTTGGACCAATTAACTAACCTAGCTTAGAGATACTAACAGCCAAGTTATTTGCTGCTGTAATCACTGTTACAACCATTGTTTTCATTCTATATTAGCCTATTAACCATCGTAAACCAATCCAGAAAATTGTACAAGGCAAAATACAATCGAACTTGAATTTAGCGTGCATTAAAGTGCCTTTTAGAGTACTTTTCTGAGGGTTTTTCTACCGCTTTTATTACTGCTAATTTGCTGCTGTTGCAAACCTCTTCCACAGACATACTAATCCATACTAACTTGCTGCTAACACCTACATAACTCACTCAGAAATTGCTCATAATAATTGTTGAACAAATTACTCAATAAATGCTAATTTTTCATAATATCTTCTTGCAATTCAGAGAATTATTTTTTGTGGCTATTACAAAACACTTATTGCTGTTACAAAATGATAAAAATGCTGCAAATTTGCTTCAACCACCTTTTGGTAGCCATTATAATCCTATTTTCTAGCTAAATCATTTCAGAACTTGTATATGACATAATACTATCATTTAATAATTAAAGTGTTATATTTTGTTGTCATTAAGTACATTTTCCGAAGAATATTGCAGCAGTAATCAGTTCATTAAATGTTGTTGGTTACTTGCAGCTATCAGAATCAATTTTAAATACAACCATTTGAATCTGCAATTCTTTAAACTTAGCAGCTTTATTCCTATCAGGCCTACACATTTCCCAAATAGTAATTTTAAAATTTTTCCCCTTTGCGTAGTTTTGAAAAAAAATATATTTTTGTTTCCTTGGGACAGCCAAACACCTCTTCTTTTGAGCCTCCATCTGGCCTCTTACCACTCCAACAAGTTTATCTTTATGAGCTCTAAGGACTTTAGTTTTGGCTTTTCTTCCTTTATGAAAATACAATTTGGAGGATTACTATACAGATCTGTAATCTTTCCTTCCACTTCTATAATATCTTTTTGAGGATTGTTGTATTTATTCTTGGTCCACTCTGTTGTTTATTTTTTAACGCTTTAGAGATTTGCAAAGAATTGAAACATAATAGTTGCTTCATCCTGAGCAACAAATTTAATCCACTTCTCTTTTAATATCTTAGTAAATTCCTCATCCTACAACCTATGTGAATTAAACTTGGATGGAGTTGGGGGAATTTTTTCATTCCTCTCTCAAATTGGAGAAATATAGGTACATTGAATGGGGTTTTCTGTGCATTGAATCTAGAAGGTGCATTGAATATGGACACTAGCACAAACCCAACAAAACCCCAGTTTGATATGCACTATTGAAAATGCATGCATATTTTGAGTTGACACAAATGTCCATCGTATCAAATATTGGAACTCAGACAT
>ML849771.1:20675-35064 GCA_009831015.1 Picea engelmannii
CCCTTAAGAACATTAAAACCTTTAGGAGAGGACAACAACCCTTCTTGGGACTCCTCTTAGTTTACTTTGTCAAACACATCTTAATATTGTAACGGGCCCATACATGCCCACATGCTACAAAGATAGGATAGTGTATAAATTTGTTTTCTTATATCAAATCACTAGGGAAGTTTAAAAGGTTTTGTAACAGGCCCATACATGCCCACATAATCAATCTAGGATAGTTTCAAAGCTTTTCTTAGATTACATCACAATAGAGAGTTAAATGGATAGTAACATACCCACATGTCCACATGCTATCTTCTTAGGGACTTTTGAATTACGCAAGGTTGTACCAAAGGCACTTAGTTAATTAGGTAATCAAACACTTGTAAGGACCAAGCGAAGTCCACATGCAGCAAGGTGACATCTAATTCACTAAAAATTGGCACACTTTCACTCACACACAAAAGTCACTTATCACTCACATAGCTTCTTCTTCAAATGTGGAGGTCAAAGTAAGTTTCCCCCAAAGGGATTTCGAAAACACCCCACCCTTTTCTTGACGAAACTATCCACTCCCATTTTAAATCAATGAGGGTGGTTTACACCCCCAACCTCCCAAAAAAATACATCTAAAATATTTCTAAAAACTCACTAAGTTTTTCTCCACAGGAGGTGCCAAAAGAAATTTTTTAGTCTAGGTAGGATTTCGGGGATAGGCATCCAAATAACTCCTCATTATCTAGTTCTCACATTGTCAAAACCATAGAAGTTGTCAAATAGGGAACTGTAAATCCTCCAAGTCAAGTGTTCCTAACACCATAAGGCAGGGAGATACCCATGAAGGATTAAAGGCTGAGGTCTGGTTGTTCTATGTGTCCCCCTTTGAGGCACCCACCTCTTGGACGGGATCCACCCCGTGACCCATTTCTTAGGCCGAAAATCTAAATGTCGCACTTTGACCGAGGTACCTAGTGACCAAATTTTAGGACATCTATCTAGGTGGCAATTGTGGGCTGCAATTGCACCTTGATTGGATTTTGTGTGGCTATTGGGAAATATCGCTAGCTCTTTCAAAATATGCCCCCTTTACCCCTCATTATAACCAATTATTTCATCCTTCACTAGTTTCTCTTCCAGTGACTTCAAACCCCACTGTTGAGTACTATTGGAAGGTCTAGTGCTATTTGAGAGGAAGGACGTTACATCTTCTAGGACACGAGCATTTTTTTTCTTTTGATTCCCCATGTGGACAAAACCCACTTACCCACATATATGCTTCTTTTTGAAAAACATTTTATGTATGATGCACCTCTGATTACAATTTGACTTGGATATATATATTGTTCAAAATTCAACGTTTGCAACGCAAAGGCTCTTGTTTCTATATTACTCTCACCACCATTTGCACACATTCACGAAGCTAGTCGGACATCATAGGGGATCCACAAAACCCCTGTCGTTCATGATGCTTGCTAAACCTCCCTCCTATCTTAGGGGGGAGTGTCTAGTCTTTCCCACTCATTAGCACCTCCTTCACACACTCCTGTGAGTGCTGCTATTTTAGGATCAGTTTTTTCTTGGTTCTACATTACTTGGGTCCACTTCCCAATGTCCTCTGTCCACTCGCTCTCCCTTACACGGAAGAGGGGGACCAACTTCCTCTCAAGGGGGAAGTACCAACCCACCTAGCCCCCCTCAAGGGTCATGTTTACAACACACTTACACCATGGCTAGAGATAATCCTCCCCCCCCACTACAAATGCCATATTTGGCCTCTCTCAACATACCATATCTAAGAAAACTCACCAATGATTCTATATTGCATGCTCCCACATGGCCTGCAATGCCCACCAAACTACCTTCAGACATACCAAAGTTTGAAGGAAAGGCAGGCGATGACCTTGCCAACCATGTCATGACCTTTCACCTATGGTGCTCTTCCAATATCATTATGGATGATTCCATCATACTACAATTATTTCAATGCACACTCACTGGTCCATCGACCAAATGGTATGTAGAAGAAAAATCAGGGTCCCATGCGACTTTTGAGTCCTTGGCCAAAGCATTCTTGACCTTCTTCCAATTACCAATCCACCATGACAATGGTCTAGAACTACTTTCTAATTTCAAACAAACCTCAGCCACACATATCGTTGACAACATTCATAAGTGGCATAGGCGACGTAGTTTGTGCAAAGCAGAAACCACCAAGCAACAGTGTCTCGACTGGTTTCTTAGATCACTTGTCTCTCTCCTCGGTAAGGATGTATCTTCCACCTTCCCTCAATCTAAATAGGAAGCCATCAGTAAGTCTCAACAATATGACCTCATCTATGCACAGTCAGGGTACTTATACACTGTACTTCCTGATCTTCCAAAACCTGTGCCATTTGACCAAGACAAACCTGGGATGTCTCACTCAGCAGATGGACTAATTAGTACCACCACTCACCACAGTCCACAACCTGAACCACCACTGATGTATGGAACACCTCAATACCCGCCGACATATGGGGGCATTTCTTCTTACCCCCCACCCCCTTATCACCAACCATACCCTATTTCTATACCTCCACCCATCAGTGGCCCACCGCCGGCACCCCCCATACATCCACCTATTCAAACGAACTTTGGTACCCCCTCTACCTCAGCTTATAGTACTAGCAAAAGCACTATGCCTTCCTATGCACCTTATGGATCGTTATCACCACAAAATCCGTACTCCCCATTTCCTGGTCCCCCACAACCCCTGGCTCCCCCACATCCTCATGCGGGGGTGAATTTTGTTCAACCTTCTGCCGTTCAAAAATATGAAAATTTCGAATAGCTGAATACAGCCAATCCGACCCATCCATCGAACAATACCAAAAATAAAGGATGAAACAGGAACAACAACAACAACCCAGGTCAAGGCAGGCATCAACCCTAGCAGAACCAATCGACTGGGGGCAACCAGAACCAAGGGAATCAAAACCCCCAGGGGGGAAATAATAATAGGCACCAAGGAACAAATAACAATAATGTTAAAACCAACTTCCCTTGTTCCCTTTGTGGTGGGTTTGGCCATTACACTCATCATTGCCCCCAAATCACAGATTTCAAACAGTTGAAAGACTCTGGAGGTCTTCCCCATCCTCCAGCACTGCCTGCTCCTCAGCAGACACCACAACAATATGTGCAAAAACCTCCCCCTGTCGTGATGCAGAATCCTATTCCACATCAAGGTGTGATAAACACCCAACAGGACACCCAACATCCCCCACCTCAGGTGGGACAATACCTCAACCCAAACAATCCAGCAGATTGCACGATCCTCCTCACTAGTGAGGAAGAAATCCTTTTGCAAACATGTAATCGACAGTATCATGGACCCGCTGAGTCTCCTCCCATCCCTCTAGAGACAAACCTTGCACTGATGGGACCCCCATTGGTGCTTCCTCACCCTACCGCCGAGCCACCTATTCACATCCCTCGCATCCCATTGTGTAGGAATGTCCACAACGCACAAGCTAGGGCAGCTCATAACTATAGTTTGGTAGACGACTTAGCACAATCCCTGGCTGCCATGTCAGTTTTGGAGGTCCTCCAGACTTGTCCCACTCAGCGGAAATCATTACTTTCCGCCTTGGGGGCAGTCGACCCCGCATATACCCGACTCATTACCTTTGATCTTGACAGCGGAGAACCTTGCCTTCCCGCCTTAACCGCTTTTCAAATACCAGTAAAAATACGGAACATCACAATTCATCAGGGTATCATCTATGAAGGTGCATCTACATGCATTATGTCCAAAACTATATGGCAGAAACTTGGTTCCCCCGAACTCATACCCTCTGCCATCACCTTACGAGCTTATGAAGGACGACCATCGTCTCCTAAAGGGATCTTCCAAAATGTCCCCGTCGAACTCAGGGGCAAGACTATTCTCATCAACATCGAAGTTATCAATGCCCCACTCGATTATAATATCCTGTTCGGTCGTAGCTACATGTACGCTATGAAGGAAATGGGATCTTCCGTCTTTCGAACAATGATATTCCCTCACAATGGGAAGATTGTTACTATTGACCAAGTCTCACATTACGAGCCTAATCCTTCTGCCAACATCGATAACATTCTTCCTCTCATCCACACGAGACACAACGCATACCCACTCGTCGAGATGGTTTCTAGAATTTTCAAAGATCCATCATTGTTAGGAAATTACCATGGAGCACCACCACTCCTTCATCCTTCCAATCAAGTATGCGCCATATCATCTAATGAAACTCACACAGAGGATACCCTTCCTCCTATAGAGGCTTCTATCATATCTGACATCCCACCTATCACATCACTCCCCCCTCAAGAACCTCCTGCACAATCGTCGACCCCACCAATCCACGATTCCACCTCTCCCCAAGGACATATCCCAGTTTGGAAGACAATTCCCCAAGCTATCATCCAAATTCCCTTCTTTTACCCTCCACCAGGCATCGAAGCTTTCCAGGTAGCCGCAATGCTCACCCTACCTAATATGGTGTTAGAAATCCCAGTTTGGTATTTACACCCACCAGAGATGGTCCCTCGACCATCCCTTCCCCCCCAAATAGAAGGAATCCCCATGACGATTCCCATACTTACTCCCACCATACCCCCTACACCCCCACTCACTAACCCCCCTGCCATAGCTGGGGGCAGGAGAAAGAAGAAGGAGCCCACAGCTACACTTCCGCCACACATCCAACCTCCTTGCGCACTATGTGAGAAAGAGGGACACCAAACCAACAACTAACCATCTCGACCAGAGTTACGGAATTTGATTCCACTCAATCAAACTCCCCCAACACTCGCTACTATAGCCAGTACTACCACTACCACCCCCCACTCTAGTAGTAAAGCGTTGTGGACCAAATTCGCTTGCGCTATATGTTTAGAATATGGCCATTATACCCACCATTGCCCAGCACTGCCACACTTTTGGCAGACATTAGCTGCAGTACGCCAGAGCTTCCAGAGAAACCCCAGTCCTGCTACATCCTCCTAAAAAAATATCACTAACATCCGTTATGTCACCACTTCAATCAATGAATGTATGAGACGCCCTTGCTCTTTATGTGACTCATTAGATCATTTTACATACCAATGTCCTATGATCCTTGAATACAGGAAATGCCAATTGACCCTGCTTCAGCGACCCGCAGAGTCGATAGTTGACATTACCTCATCACTAGAGGCTCTTCATGTCATTTCTCCCAAACCCGAGGCCCTTCCAATGCCTCCATGGTTATTAGATGACTTATTTGAGGATTCACCCCCCAATCCCCCCAACTCTACCACTCATTCCCCTACGGACAATTTACACCCAACTACCACAGGTACCCCTCAGTACTTCAATATCTGGTTTATGTCAAGTGAACCCTCACCATCTCCTAGGATTATTCCCCCTGCTTCTTCCTCACCAGGGGGCAACCACATGACAACAATCACCGATATCAATCCTCATGACCCCTTGTATTCCCGTCACTTCCACTACGACGAATAAATACTCGAAGAGCTAAACCACCCGGACTATACTTGGGATGCGTTGCACCACCGCGCACTCTTCTTTCCATAGGAAGCCTCTGCGCCTCCTAACCAACACCCCATCTATGCGGTCAAAACCAAGGATTTTATCCCATCAGGGCCTATCGACTGGTTCAAAAACCCCATTCCTGCCCCTAATTCTTTTGAAGAAGGCAACATGGCCAACATTTCCCCAACCATTAAAATCGACATTTCCATAAAAAATGGCACCATCGAGGAAATCACCATTGGAGCTACTTGCACTCCTTAGGAAATCACCACCTATAAAGCCCTCTTCCAGGAATATCGAGATATTTTTTCCAGGTCATACATGGAAATGCTTGGCCTCAATCCCTCTATCGTTGAACATCACATCAACACCTGGCCTAACATTACACTAGTTCGTCAAGAAAAACGACTGCTACACCCATCCAAAGCAGCGGCCATCAAAGCTGAAATTGATAAATTACACACTGCTGGGTTCATTCACCCAATCACCTATACCTCATGGGTTTCCAACCCTGTACCCGTTAACAAAAAACAGGGCACTATCCACGTTTGCACAGACTTTCGTGATCTCAATCACGCATGTCCCAAAGACAACTTTCCAACGCCTTTCATTGATCAAATTATCGATGACTGCGCATGCCACGAGGCTCTATCCTTTATGGACAGATTCTATGGTTATAATCAAATTCAAATTCACCTCGCCGATCAGTATAAAACCACATTCACTACCCCTTGGGGTACTTTTTCGTATCGTGTCATCCCTTTTGGCTTAAAGAATGATGGCGCAACTTTTCAATGGGCTATGACATACATCTTTCACGATCTGGCTCATATCATCCTCGCCTACTTGGATGACCTCACAGCTCGATCGAAGAAATGCACCCAACATCTTGATGATTTACGAATCATCTTTCAAAAGTGTTGTCAGTACAACATCTGCTTGAATCCTCTCAAGTGCGTGTTCTGTGTCACCGCAGGGTGCCTCCTCGGCTTTATCATTTTCCAAAGTGGTATTACCGTGGACCCCCTCAAAGTCCAAGTATCACCAAAATTCCACCTCCCCGGAATTTACATCAACTTCAGAGCCTACAAGGCAAAGCTAACTTTCTATGGCGATTTGTCCCAAACTACGCCATACGCGCACACGGTTTCCTTCACTTATTACGTCATGACATCCCCTTTCACTAGGACGACCATGCCCAACAGTAATTTGATGATCTTGAAACGACGCTCTCCAATGCACCTTTAATTAGTGCACCTGACTACAATCGTGACTATATCCTCTACGTATCAGCATCAGCTGTGTTAGTAGCAGGAGTTCTCGTCCAGCTAGGTGATGACAATCGTGAGCATATCATTTATTACATTAGTAAAAACCTCTCAAGGCCCCCCTTGAAGTATAAACACGAAGAGAAACTTTCTCTTGTAGTTGTCCTCGTAGTCTAGAAACTACGCCACTACATTATGCTTTTCACAACCAAGGTCGTAGCAGATTCCAACCCCATGCAGTACTTTCTCAGTCGTTGGCAAGTTAACGACAAATTTTCTCGATGGATCATTATCCTTCAGGAGTACGACCTAGAGTTCTCAACACCCAAGAGTAAGAAGACCCTTGTTCTCACCGAACTTGTCACGACCCTCCCCTCTGACACCACCAGTACCCCCGTCAACACCAACTTTCCTGACGAACACCTCTTTTACATCACTTCGGATGATCCTTGGTACGATAACCTCCTTGTCTACCTCCGAACTCACAAGTTCGGTAACCACCTTTCACGAGATGATCATCGTCGTCTTCGCCATCAGGCCCCCCACTACCTCCTCATTAGAGACATCCTATACCGGCGAGGAGTTGACACCATTCTTCGTCGATGCCTGACTATTGAAGAGGCTGATAGAGTCTTAAACGATTGCCACAGTGGCACATGTGGGGGACATCTTTCAAGAATATCCACTGCTCGGAAGATTATCTGAGCAGGTTACTTTTGGCCTACTTTGTTTCATGATTTCATTCACACCGTGAAACAATGTGAGCAATGTCATATTTACGCCAATAAATCTCGATCTCCCCTTGCGCTTCTTCATCTCGTCATCACTGCCGACCCTTTTTGTAAATGGGGCATCGACTTCATGACTTGTAATCCCCCCTCCAACAATGGTCACAAATACATTGTTGTCACCATCGATTACTTCACAAAATGGGCAGAAGCTATGCCCACCTTCAACAACACCGCTGACACCGCGTCATATCTCGCTTTGGAGTACCACATCATATCTTGCTTTGGAGTACCACATCATATCTCATTTTTTCTTTAACCACGTCATATCTCGCTTTGGAGTACCACTCCAACTCATTGTCGATCATGGGAAACACTTCGAGAATGAGATCTTCGTTGAACTCTCATCTCGGTTAGGATTCTCTCACGAGTTTGCCTCACCATATTACCCTCAGTGTAACAGACAGGTTGAAGAAGTTAACAAGGTCCTCAAGACCATGTTACAGTGCATGGTTAATAAACATAAAACCAATTGGCATCATATGTTATTTTCTGCACTATGGGCTTACCGTACGGCTGTGAAAATAGCTACTGGTTTCACACCATTTCATCTAGTCCATGGGGTTGAGGCCACTCTTCCCATCGAGTGCGAAATTCCCACCTTATGTACCGCAATTGAGCTATTACCTGACACTGCTCCAATGGAGCAGTGCTTGCTGAACTTAGAGTCTCTAGATGAAGATCATCGCTCTTCATTACAGAACAACAAGGCAGCTAAAAAATGATCCAAGGCTACCTTTGATCGACATTTCAACCTTCACTCATTTCGCAAAGGAAACCTCATTCTGGCTTACGATATCGCTCATGATACCTTTGGCCATGGTAAATTCAAGTCACTATGGCATGGCCCATACATTATCCAACATTGCCTCACCAAAGGCGCATACATCCTGGCCTCCCCTGAAGGCCTCTCTCTCAAAGAACCTGTCAACGGGTTGTATTTAAAGAAATTTTATGCTTAAATGTAGTCATTCTACTTTAGGTTATTTCTTTTATAGCGTTTTTAATCTTTTTTCCATCCCTAATGTCTAAACTATCATTTTTGTTATTGACAGATGCTTCCTCCACTAGCCTAACACATCGGTTATGCCGATGGCACCAGTCATTGGACACAAAATCTCGCTTCAGCCGCTTGGGCTCTCTACACCCCCTCACATGAAATTCTCCATTCGAGCGGCATATGTTTGGGTTCAGCGACCAAAAACCAAGCCGAATACACTTCCATCATCGACCTCTTGGACGATGCCCAACATCATTGTATTTTCCATCTTAGCATCTTTCTCGACTCTCAACTAGTCATATTCCATCTCAACAATGTGTACCATGTTCGCGATCCTTGCCTCTTTCGCAAATACCTGCAGATTCGACTTTTATCTCAACATTTTGATTCCATTACATTTACACATATTCCAAGATAATTGAATCAAATTATAGATAACCTAGATATTGTTGTGTTAGACTGGCATATATCACATCAAGCTACCTCTACACATACATAAACATATCAACAACCTGTCATCACATATATAGATTAGACATCATCAATACATTAACAAAACACATGTAAACACCACATAGATCTCAAAAATGTATACTCATGTATATATCAAAAGGTCCACAGTGCCATCCAAATGTTTACATACAAAAATACAACTATCTATAGGACAATAAAGCACCTCGGTACAAAATGGACTCACCAACCTATATACAAAAATATATATATATATATATATCAATACATAGAGCACCACTCATGGTGCCTCTAGAGCACCACCGCCTGCACCTCCCTTAGGCGGTGGTGGCCCACCACCACCTGCCCCTCCCTCAGGCGGTGGTGGTCCACCCCCTACCAGTCCCTCCTGTCTCGGTGACAGTCGTATGGTCATCGCAGCACCAGCCACCGCTTCTCGTCGTACTATGGCCCGCCATGGTGGAAGAACCCCCACACACTGCTCCAGGATACCCTCATCTTGGATGCAAGACCACATGCCCTTAAGCACATCCTGTAACACCACATCCAGGCGACGGCGTATGTCCTCAAAATCTACTCCGACAACCGCCAGAGGAGCATGTAATGGCCCAACACCAGGGTCATCAAACTGACGTCTCCTCGCTACCCTCTTCGGATCAGCTGGTCGCACCACGACGTCCTCACGCCAACGTCTCTCTCCCCGCGAAAGTCTCTCCGGCTACTGATGAGCCGATGCTCTCTGCAACTCCACCTTGCACCCGTGAGGTGCCACATCTGCACATACAAACAAACAAAAGATAGTATCAACATCTATATCATATACATATGTCATGCTATCTCAAAAACACAAAAACATACATATCAACATCATCAACATACCTCGGTGGTCAAACACCTCCCCTGGATGTAGCACCATGTCTAGATCCTCCCAGAAGTCAACCCTGGCATAGGGGTACCGCAATATCACCTGTGGCATCTGCCGCCGTACCTGTGCCGCCTCTATAGTAAAGAAGTGGCCACCCTCGCCACCACCATGGCGAAGCAACACAGTCGACCACCGCCTCAGCCGTGGCTCTCACACCCCAGGTGCACCCAATAGAATCCTAGGCTGCAACATCGACACCCTCTCCAAAAACCAGGCCACCAGAATGGACCCAAAGGCAAACTCTCCCATATCCATGGATCGACAGTGGTCCAGCTGCCCTACCATCCTGGCATGTAGCGTAAGCCCCCAAGTGAAGTACTCGCTGGCTAACACTCTCTCCATCACCATCAGCTGGCCACCACTGATCCGTTGCATCGCCAGTGAACCATAAACTCTCACAATCATCGTTGCTATACAACGATGCGCTAGGGCATCCATCACCCCAATGCTCACAACTGTGTTGGACATATAGTTCGTCCCCGAACAATATCTCTGGCCCACCATCGCTAGCAGTGTATTACTCGGTAGCACTAGCTCCACCGGTAGGGGCGTTCCTTGAAATGGGAGCCCAGTCAAAAAATACACATCCTCCATCGTAGTGAAGAGAATATGCTCTCCCCGCACTATGAAGCAGTGCAGGTCCATACTCCACATCCGGATAAGAAACTGCAGGAGATACTCCTGCGCCTATAACAAGGGGCACTCAAAGAACTTCAGCAGCCCACAGGCTGCAAAAGTCGCACGTACACCTGGCTCCTCAATAGCCATGGTCTCTTGTAGCTGGGACCAATCCTGCTATCGCCAACCAATAGGCATCGTGCACAAAGCTCACCTGCAACACATAAAACCATCCTAAATCAGCCACATGGACAATCAAGAACATCAAAAAGACATGTTTTACACCTGTATACCTTGCCTCCACGGTGCAGTTGTTTAACCCACAGGCACGCACACATGCATGCCTGTACACCCCATAGGTGCGCACGTGTGCACGCCTGTTCACTACACAGGTGTGCACGTGTGTGCACCTGTTCACTACATAGGCGCACTCTCAGGTGTGCACATGTATGCACCTGTTCAACCGACAGGCGCGCCCATAGTGTGTTCCCTTTATCCCCCTACCAGCACTCCCATGTGCGCCTATCTGGTGGGCAGGCACACACGTGTGCACATCTATTACCAAATCGCCTGTGCATGTGGGGCTCACACCCATAAACACCCCCTGTACGGCGCTCCATACAACCCTTGCCCAAAAAATGAAACCCTAATTTTATGCAGGATGATCAGACCACTAACCTGATGATCACGGGTCCTTAATCGGATGCCTCATCCTCCCAGAATCTCACAATCTCCTCCGAATGCTTCTCGTCCAATCACTATAGCAGCAAGTACAAATGAGGTGGCAATGTGGGCCCTACATCTATATATAGGCCTTTTTTCCAAACTTCCACTCACCATTCCGAGAGCTCCAGGCGTCCATTTCTCGATCCGTCTTTAGCCATGGGATCAACATCCCATCATCTACATCACAACAGTCCCTAGGCCTCTTTTCATCCTAAGCCCCCAGGACGCCATTTTTCATACCCTAATCAGATACGCATGCACATATTCACACTTATCAAATACATGCTCATATATTCGATTATCTTCAAATATTGTTCATGTCGGGTATTTGGTTTTCATGTGTGTAGGTATTTGGTCATCATACATCAAAACAACCCCTTCAGGTATATACTCAGCACTGGCATGTAGTCATTCCCTCTGAATCTCACTTACATTTCCAGTCACACCCTCTGACATTTGCCTCTAGGATCCCCATTTCCGGATCTGCAGTACCCACACCTCCATTTGCATCTTCGGTACTATCACCCGGTAGCACTCTTACCCACATGAGTCATCCCATTCATAGCACCCTTTTGAACTTCTGACACTCATGCTGTTTTTCCAAACCCTTTAGGGATGGGAGTCCCGATAGTCTTACATCATGTCGCGAATCAACCTCATACCCCTTCTTCTCATTTTGCTAGATTTCCCAATGGACTCCCAGATTATCTCTCCATGGTTCTATGGTTGGGTTGCACCTCCGCAGTAGCATGAACCCTCCATTTCATCCACAATATGTTTACCCATCTGCAAATCTCTCTTCATTTCACCTACCTCATACAGAAACCCACCCATGGGGCCCCCACCTTCCATCAGTTCTCCGAGAAAATTATGCCCTACCTAGGCCAACCATATCACACTGGGGCACCTGTTTCTGTATTTGTACACTTCTCCCCAATTATTCGTTATTTATTGTACAAACGCCTTTAGTTCCAGTCGTTACATTACCTTTTTGTCGTCACCTTTGGCGACCTGCTTTCCTTTTTTGGCCAACAGCAACCCATGTCACCCTTGGTTGGAGCACTACTTATCATCCACCCTTGCCGGCATCGTCCATATCTTCAGAGTACCCCATAGTCCACTTACCTCTGCCCTCTGAATTTGTTCACCTTGTCCTGCTTCTGGCACAACTTATCCCCGGTCTTGTTGTCCCCCTAACACTTGACCTTGTTGAACGGTTGCGGCCACTTTTATCTCACATATACTCCAACCAAGGGTAGTCTTGAGTCTTCCTACATCTTGACTTTGTCCATGTACCACCTCCACTTCCTAACCTGACCTAGTATATTTCACAAAGCCATTTTCTTCTAAGAGTCATGTCCCCCTTTTTTGTCGACATCAGCACAGTTTTCTAGAAGGGTGACAGTATCTTGATTCTCATTACCCACCCAATGAGAGATCTCGGATGGCACAGGGAGAAACACAATTACTCCTTGCTGTCGTTGACCCCCATAACATTCAATGTCAACACTTTCTCATGTTACAGTGGGTCTTACTTTGCGACTATTGCAGTTAGTTCTTTCACTTGCTGAAGAACTCTGAACTTGGTTAGGCTATCGATGCCCACATAATCGGTGATACTTATTACCGTGATCACTGCCTACTATTCAGAGTATGTTCATCCACAGAATTGTCTTCTGCCTTTATCATGACTGCCCCCAAGGGCGCTACAGTTTTCTGCACCAACACTTCATTCCTCTTTCTTGAGTTACATGACACGAGCATGGGGCATGCCCACCTCGTTTGTACACAATTTTCTTTTTCACACACCTTATGGATGGTTGGGTTCTATCGGTTCCTTTATTTCTCCAACGGATCACTCTGGATGATCCCACTATTTCTCTCTCTTACACCAACACTCTCAATAGAAGAAACATTGATGGATTTCGGCTATACGTATGTTCCTAACCTCATCCATCAGGGGACATCTATTATCACTGAAATTTCGTCCGCACATGGTTACAAGAATTCAGCATCGTCAAACAGTGATGAAGTCATCCATGGACCTGAATTAACACCAAAGCATTCATAAAGGGTCAAAAACTATACAAAGTAGTGAAAAATTGAAGGGCGCTATGAAGACATTGGGCGTGCGCGCACATGCGTGGAACAGGAACGCAGAAATCGTGCACATGTGCATGATGCGCGACTACTATCGCAAAAAGTTGTGCACCTGAGAAACGATGCATTTATGAGAGTGTTTGGCCTCCCACCCACTTATGGTTCAGCTCCCAAGCTGATTTGACACCCAAATCTGGATTGGATTCGACTCGATGGCTGGTCAAAGACCTAGAAATGCCCTAATTAGCCTCTTTTCACACTACAAACTAGTTGAACAATAGCTCAAAGGAATGCTATAAAAAGGCCATGGATACACTTCATTTTTCAAGGAATTCAAAGCAAAGTTATGTTGCCATTATTCTCTTGAGGACTCTATCCTTGCCAAGAGTATATTTTCATCATTACATTAGGCAATCCACCTCACCCCTTGAGTGGATTAGCAAAGAGTTCTTTCACCATTTTCATTTTTATTTGTTGTAAGAAGAGCTTACTTGTGGGGGTCCAAGAGCCCTCCCTTGGAGGAAGAAGGGACTCATAGTCCCCTTGCTTCTCAGTGTTTTCTTTCACTAATATCAGCCTTATCATTGGTGACATGGGTCTCATTGTTCTTTTTGTCTCTATGTCCCTATGCTCATAAATTTAGTTGTTATTTCATTTCTTAGTTTAATTCTTAGTTGTTGTTTTCTATTTCTTTTTCTAACTCTTTTCCTTACAGCTGTCCTGCTCAGTAGACCCAACTGAGCTTGCAAGCACCTTTATTTTGCTCACTAAGGTGATGGAAGAGGTGCAACACAAGGGAAAGGGACTGAGGTTGTTGGTGCCCTTAGTAGAAAATGAATTCAATGCATTTGTCTCCAACTAATTCATAGGAAGAATATTTGCAATTTGGAATCTTTCTTCTTTAGGTAATTCATTGAACACCATAGAAGACTTCCTCAAATTAATCTCCAT